>JARHVA010002910.1:250000-422500 GCA_037957365.1 Torreya grandis | reverse complement strand
CCATATTTAAGAAGTATAAAGTCATTATCCTAGATTCCTTATCTTTGGTTGAAGGTAGGGACTTCACTACACTATTGAAGGGGAGATGGTAATCAATACAGAGCCTAGTTTTCTACTGAGGTTGGTTTGGATACACTTAAAATTTTTATAATCCCATTGAAAAATAAAAACCTTAAAATAAATGGAGAAATATGATTTATTGGAATAAATTAGAATGGATTTGCTTCACTTTTTAAACCCATGGTCTTCAAAATACCATGTTATAGTTTATTTTCCTATCTATTAAGTAAAACCTGGTCAACACAATGTTGAGGACCAAATCCACAAGAAGTATGATTATATTGATGGAATTTTATTTAACACTATTATATCTTCTCAAGATATTAAAATTAGTGGAACAATTAGTTTCTTTGTAACCAAATTTATAAAGAAATGATAAGGGGACTATGTTAATAACCACCCCATCATCCATCATGGCTCTAATTATGTAATTATTATAAATATAAAATTTTAAAATAAAATATGGAACTCCCATATTATCCATTTCAATTTCTATGGGAAGATTCCTAATCTCAAATAAATAGAAAGTGACCCATGTTTTTTACCTAGGTGGAAACATGTCCATGTTGATGTGGTTAATTTGGGCATGGGTGGAGGTGTGACAATATATAAATGACCCAATCCTAAGGCATCAAGTAATTTTTAATGATGGGTAGTATATTTTTGAAGTGAATCCAATAATAAAACATGGGAAAACATATTTTTAAGGTCATTAATTAAATCATAGGTTCCCATAGGATTTGGGTTGATGTCAATCTACAAAACAAAATGGGAAGTTTCAGGTTTTTATTATCTTATGCATGTAATAATGTTTTCAAATTAATTTGTTTCTCTTTCTATAACTCTTTTCATTAAATTTTTACCTTGAAGCACTAATTTAGGAGTGGCATTATGATTTTTTGTGCTAGAAGTAGAAATCTTTGGCATCATATGTCTCAATTAGTGGAGGTTGGTTGGATTGGTTAACATGTGTCTATTTTTGGGTGTTTCACTATTAGTGATCTTGAAATGGGTCATGATATATACATAAATTGACACTTTTAGGTAACACAAGACCAACTAGTTGAGAGGATTAGCTTGTGTTAGCATTACCTAGGAACATGTCTACATAATGTTTATTATTGGTCCACAAGAAGTATTTAAATGAACATTTCTTATTCCCTACATTCACGAGTATCATGTATAATAATTAAAATATAGTATACATTTGGATAATAATCACTAAGCCTTTGGTTTTAGTTATTTTTACCAAGTTTTTATGGGTTATTACCTTATTAAAAGGGTTCATTTTGATATTTTGGCTAATTTTCAACATGTTCAAACTAGTTTTGAGTTGGGTCATGAAACTAGATGTTACAGTGTGGAGGATGGTTAAAGTCAACTATGTGAATTATCAATAGAAGTTTTTTTATCCTCACACTAGAAGTGGTGTTTTTGTTTTTGTTGTTCATGGATTGAGGCATGTTGTTGTTAAAAAAATTTGGCCCTTTAATTTGATCTATCACACCGTATGTAGTGTCATTTTGGTTTCTATTTAGAACCTTTAGGTCTTGATTATTTGGGATATTGTTATTTTAATTTTGATATCTTTAATTATTTTAATTTGGGGTGACTATTCTCCCATTGGTTCCATAGGTTTTATGGCCACAATTAATTTCCACTTTATCAATTCTCAGAGAACTTTCTAGTGATTATTAATTGGACCAATAAGGGAATTTATAAATGTCTTCCCTCATTTCATTTTTATGGAATGAAAAAAGAGACCACATAGTTATCTTTGGTTCATATGTGATATACTAGTAGATGAGTATAAAACTTGTGTCCATCTCATAATGAAATGGGAATTAGATTCATTGTGCTCTTTTTTTATTTGTAAAAAAAATAATTCAAGACTTGATAATTTTAATCATATCAAAGGTATTTAAAAAAAAATTTGTGACTTGTCAAAGAATGAATTAATTCCTTATGGAGGTGATAGTACTAGTCTAGGGTGACTCCTTTTAAGGTCTTTGGTATTTTATTGTAAAATACCACACCAAGGGTTTAATCTTTCTTACAATTATCGCGTATGACTTGACATGCACATTGAGATATCCCTCCCCCATAAACTTGGCAAGGTCAAGTAGGGTATGTGGTAAAATACCACCTCAAATATTATGATCGAGATACTCTTTCAAATACTTGGCATAATTCCTCATAGCACTAAAGTCTATACAATCATGATGGCATGATCTTGAAGAGGAGGGTTTGGATAGGTGTAGATGGTAAACTAATTAGATTAAAATATGGAGGTTAATAGGAAGAGTATATTAGGCTTGAAAATAATTTTATGGATTGGTTGATTTAGAAAAAAAATGTGGTAATAATGTGGAAGAGAATTAGGTGAGGAAGTAGAATTTGGTGCTTGTAGAGGGGGATTGTATATGGGTGGCATGTAACTCAAATTAATGAAGGGTGGTAGTGTGTTAGTAACCATATTATTATAACGGATGTAATAATAAACACCTACAATAGGATTTTTAAGGGGATGTTGATATGGATGAGAAATGTACAAAATCATAGGGTTAGATATTCCATAATCAAGGTTTTACTCAGGGTATAGGTTTGAAGTATAATTAGTGATAAGTGGATTGGATGTGTATTAAAATAATTTTTAAGACACAAATAGGATTGGAATGTAGGAGCAATATAAAAAATTAAATTGTTAAAGATACCCTCTAATTCATAGAGGTTTGGTTGCTCTCTAGGTCTTGAATGTGAACCACCCAGGTAGAGATGAGTTCATTTAGGGATAAAGTGGTTTTATATCTAATAACTTCCTTTATATAAGGTTTTAGAGGAAAATATTGATTAAAAATAGTGAGTTGGTTTGTGTTATAAGACTTAGGAGGATCCATTTTAGTTTTATAACATGGGATGGGGATGTCTTGGTTATCAATGGGGGCATGTGGATGATTATAATATGTTAATCACACCTTTTGGGTAGTGGATCCTATCAATATATTGATCTAATCTCACTATGTTATCCATATCTAGGACTTAAAAGCTAATTTGTGGTCTAGTAATAATGTGAGGATAGTCTTATCTCATAATTTAGAATGTCATATTATTATATTATTAGTGGCTACTAGTTAT
Organism: Torreya grandis; assembly: GCA_037957365.1. Classification (NCBI taxonomy): domain Eukaryota; kingdom Viridiplantae; phylum Streptophyta; class Pinopsida; order Cupressales; family Taxaceae; genus Torreya; species Torreya grandis. The sequence continues at coordinate 419,305 of JARHVA010002910.1, read as the reverse complement.
TTTATAAGGATCCCACACTTCTTGAATCACCACTCTAGACTTAGTTTATGAGTTTAAATATGGACTTTGAAATTGACTCTCCATGTTTTGAATATAGTTTTTATTTTTCCAACTAAATAAGAAGGATTCACTATTATTTTGATGGTTACACATTTTTTTTTTTGGTCAATAGGTCTCTCAAATATATCTTGTTAAAATATATTCAAATTCATATAAATACCCACATAATAAATTAATGAGAGGAGAGAATATGGAGAAATGGAAAGAAAAAAAGAATTTACAGAAGGATATATCTTTAATGTCAAGTTCACCAGATTTTTACACATAAAAAGTGACATGCAAACCTTGTTCACTCTAAATCCCAAGGCCTAGCCAAGGAAACCAATGAAAAGATGATATGGTGATGGGTCTTGGGTTTTTATTTATTGGGTTGAGGTAATAGAATGGGGTTTTAGATGATGAGTGGAAAATGCATCTCATGGAGGTACCATAATATATATCATTCATTAAATATCTCATTAATATTGCGTAACTAAGAGTAAAAATAATCCAAGTTCCTTTTATGTGAGTGACACCAAGATATCAAATTTCTTAGTCAATGCTTGGTATGGGGAATTGGAAATAATTAGGATGGATAAATATAGGGATTAGATTGACTCTATTTAGTTGAATATGTCTAGTAAATGTCATACATGAAGTGAATGAAATAAGATAAGGCTATTATAAATTATAATAAGATTAAGAATGAAGGTATAAACTTGGAGACTATTATACTTACATGCTCACATATGAATATGTCTAATGATTGGTTGTGCCTCTACATGATTTTGTTCATCAAGAAAATTGAGTTAGTTAATCATAAGATTTGTAATGGGATTATGATGTAAGATTTATATTCTAATATCAACATTGATATCACTTTTAATTCCATTTTTAACCATGGTAAATCTAACCCTAGGAAAGATACTTGATCTATGTAAAAGTGGACACTTTGGGAGTTTCACCAAAGAGGAAAGATGATATTGTGATAAATGAATAAAATGGAAATCTTATTTTTATTATGGTTTTCCAAGAGTTTAGTTTTTTTTTTTAATGTGTAGGATCAAGGTTTAATTTTGTACTCATCTTGACAAGGCTTGTTTGACTGTGTTTTTGCAAATTTTTCAATAGTTCTTTGTAAATCAAATCGAACTATGTTATTAACTAAAAATAAAACAATGATAATGAGTGAAATAAATGAATCCATTTTTTTGTATTTTTTGAATGTGATTAAAATATATTATGCAATGAAAATGTACAAAATTTAATGAAAAAATAGATGCAAAACCTAGAAAGCACAGTTTTCAAGGATTCATAAATTAATTTACATATAGAGATAGAAATATTTTTTTAAAGACTTTGAATAATTGATGATTAAAAAAAATAATATAATATTAAATGAATGTAAGTGTAAATATATAAATATTATGAGTTTTTTTGATATAAAATAGTGTTCATTCAATATATAAGAGAAAAAAGCTAGACCTAAATTGTAATCTTTGGTTTGTCTAGGTTTTAATGTGCATGTGTTAGTGTATGGCTATGAATGTAAAATAAAAATAAATATTTTTGACTAATTTTACATACTATTTTTATTCAATTTATATATCATGTTTTTGATTCAAGACTATTATTATTTGAAATCTTTTATGTGAAAATAGAATCAAAATATATAAACTACCTTTTAATACAAAAGATAGAGACGATAAAAGTTTGTTTGATTTCTATTTTGGATTTTATGAATATTTTTAAATATTCATATAATATAAAAAAATAAACAATTCTAATCTAATCTAATTTAAAAACTAAAAGTAAAACCTCCAACTTGATCAGTGGTGCTAAGTATACTATCCTCAGGTATCTAGTTCCTTTGATCAATAATGACCTTGATAAGTCTATAAAAACATTAAGGAATGAATAATAGATAAATAAATATACAATATCAAATAAAATATAATTTGAATAATGGATGGGATAATTCATGAATAAGAAAGAGTTGGTTACCGACTCTAAGAATTCTCATCTCTAAGCTTGTGTAGAATGACACAAATATGATCACAAACTGAAGAAAATATTCTCCAAAAATCAAATCATGCATGTTAGGTATCTTTCAAACTTGAAAGTTACAATCTTTAATTAAAATTTTAAATAAAAAAACCTAAGGAAAGTCAGATACTTGTAAGGGAAGAAAGAGTTGCATGTGAGAGTTTAATGGAAGCTTAAATGTCAACTAATTATAAAGGAGATAAAGATTTATACATGACTATAAGTGAGATGGGCCATAAAAAGAGTGAAAATAATATTTTAAAAATGATAAAATGTAACTAGAATCATGTAAGATGCATGAAAACTAGAGTATCATGTCTTAGTTATAGAAATGGAAAAATAGTGATGAAATTACCGCCTTATGCAAATAGTCAAGATGAAACTACTATAAATGGTAATGCAACCACCAATAATGGTAATAAAATTATCATGTTGGATATATTTTATACATGATGGTTTACAAAACTTTAGTAGTGGGAATTCTATGAAAGCAATTGTTTAATCATGAAGAGTTGTGGTATTGTCATTAAGAGAAATTATTTTTCATGAAGACCAAAAACTTAAAATTAAGGTAAAAGAATTAAAAACAAATAAAATTTTAATATTTATAAAGGACATAAAATATTAAATGATAGAGATAACTAGGTTTCTAATTATTTATATGGAGGTCTTTACATCATCATTGTATTTTTTTAGAAATATTTCACCATGTATTTTTTGGGTGCATATAAGTACTTCATGATAACATAAGGAACACTTCATAAAAAATAGACATGTATATTGATTTTTTAGAGGTATAAATTTACTAAGTATACCATAATATTTTAAATAATGTAATATAGGTTAATATATATAATATATTGGAGAGTAAATAATATCTGTGTGATTGAGATATTGATAGAGGTTGATATAATTGAGTATATGTGATACACATTATTGTAACAAAGAGGGTGAAGGTATAAATTAAAGATTATATATATATATATATATATATATATATATATATATATATATATATATATATATATATATATAATCTTTAATTTGTACCTCCACCCTCTTTGTGTGTGTGTGTGTGTGTGTGTTTATATATATGTATGTATGTATGTTTTTATGTGCACGCACGCGCACGTGCACATGTGCACACACACGCACGCACGCGTGCACACACACACACACACACACACACACACACACACACACACACACACACTCTTAAGGGAATTTATAGTATGAAATATTTATATATTGTGTATATACATATGTGAATAATAAATCATCTAATTCAAAATTTATGAATGTATAGTTTGAAAATGAATAAACATCAATACTAACATACATGAAATGTTATATCTAATTGAATTCACAATGAACCCATGAATAATTATACCTAATAACATATTTTAGGTCAAATTTTTTTGATGACACATGATATTTGATTAACTAATGTTTATATTGAAGTATCCACTTATATTTTGGAAGGTTGTGTTGATAAATATAGAATAATGATGGGAAAAATTTATCAAAATTTTCCTATTTAGATATAGATAAATAGGTGAATCATTACCAAAAATAAAATTTAATCTTTTTATATTACAAAACAAGGAGTTTTTGGTTATGTTTGCTTAATTTTTTGGTCTTAGATCTTAAGACACAAAAGACATTTTAAGATTTATAAACTTTGGATTAACAAACTAATTAAGTGTACGATAGATAAATTATGCATCCTTATTGAGATTATTGAGCCTTGGACTCAAAAAATAGACTACTATTTTGAAACCACTTTTGAATCATTCCTTATTTTTTGTACACTCTAATGATAGAAATATTTTGACATAAAAAAATAAAATTATTCATTGATGCATGAAATAGGTTTTCAAGAAGTGTACCACTCTTCATATCCAAGTTATTTATATATAATAATTTGTTCAAGAGTGGTAGATAGTTCTTTTAGTAGTCTAATCACTTAAGGCATGGAATGAAAAAAGAGAGAGAGGGGGAGGAAGGGAAGATGAGAGGGTATACAAAGAACATGGTTATTGTAAAGATGCAACTAATCATAAAATATGGTTTGAATAGTTATGTGGAATAAAATAAGATTTATATGTGATAAAATGAAGAAGAAAAAAAATATAGAGATTAGTGATAGAGACTAAGAGAGAAGTTTTATGAATATATAAAAAAATAGGGAAAATAAAACAAATGAGGAAACAATGAGGAATCTAAAAGAAGTGAGGGATAAATTAGAATATAAGAATGAAATAAATAGTAATAAAAGAGAAGAAATAATAATATAGAGAGGTAAAATCATACAACATAATTTTTCCTCCACCAACATATACCTCCCTATTAAACATATAGATAATATTATTCTAAATTAAAATAAATATCTAGGATTTATGGCATTGAAAGTAATAGAAGAGACGAGGGAGATAATCAAAATATAATAAATTATACATTTTTAATCATATAAATTCATGAATTATATGAAATATTTTTTATACAAACTAATGGCAACATGGTAGATGTTTTAAACCCTAGGAGAAAAATCCCGGATGGTAAATATAAGTACCTCCCATAGTGTACATGACAAAGAGGGAGGAAAATGAACAAAGGAGATTTTTTTAGAGATTAGTATCTAAGAAAAAGTATAATATAATGTAGTTACACATATATAATAAAACATAAAAATAGTATATGAACATATACCAACAATATAAGAATGGGAGGCAATAGTGGCCAATGATGAAGAAACAATAGAAAGATGAATGGTGGAATAAGGAACCAAAAGAGATAAAAATTATGTAAAAAGTCAAAATATGACAAGAGAAGTAGATGATAGTTTGGAATATAGTTTTGAGAAAGTAGAATAAGAGGATGATGAAAAAATTAATTTGGAATAAGAAATGTTAGTTAATAAAATGAGTATCGAATAAAATAAGGTAGAGATAGAGAATATAAAATATGTGTTATGAAATTATGTCCCATTTCAAAACCATAATCATATGATACCCCATGAGTAACTGAACCCATTGGAATAAATTACACCTGATGTGCAACATCACATTTGAAGAGACATCCCATTCAATATAATAAAAGAGGTACATATAGGAAAGGAAGAGGAGAAAATTTGTTTCAATTTTATTGAAGAGATTAAGGAGAATATAGATTTTTTATAAAACCAAAAAAAAATATTGAGAATAAATTATTTTTAAGAATGATTTAAAAGATACAATTGAAGGAGTAGATATTTAGTCAAATAGTAGAAGGACAATAGAAAAAAAAAAGAATGAATATTAGCTCTAGTAAAATTAATTCAACTAGTTGGAGTAGTAGTAGTTTAATCAACAATTTAATTACTTCAAATATGACACATAACCTAATGAAGTTTTCTATTTTTTACAAGGATATTAATAATAATAATGATAATATCTATTAGTCTTAAATTCCTACTAGTGGATTCATGGCATTACTAACAGGATGATAATGATCTTTGACTTCATAGGCACTATGAGAGATTATGCATTAACATGGTATATGAAGACTAATTCAATTCATGTGAACTCATGAAAAGATGTGGAGAAATCATTAAAAACAAGACTTATAATTTTTGGATGTTTGTACTAATAGAATTATTAATATTAGGGAATTGATACAAAAATAAAAAGAGAGTGTTAATGAAAATGATCAAAGGTTCAATTTAATTATTCCTAAGTTAGAAGAACCATTGATTGGGAAAGGAGTGGAATGGTTTATTTATTATATTTTCCCATAATTTTTATTTAATAAGGTTTATAAATGGGTTTTAATGGGTCTTATAACCAAAAAAAAATTGAAATATATTCAAGTAAAGATCAAACAAAGCATACAATAGACATTAGCCCCAGGGGATACAAGAACATCAAGGCAAAATTAAGTTAAAATTTATCTAAACCTTTTACAACATTATACCAATATTCAAAATAAGACTTATCACCCAACCCAACTAAGAAAAAAAATATAAGTGACTAGAAGGAGGTTACGAGTAAGACTCCTCATAGTATGAATAGCCAACTAGGGTCATAGCCTTGGTGATGTATTTCATCTTTTTGCTTCCTTATTTTTTGAAATGACCCCTAGTTCACTTAATTGAAACTTCAATTGAATCTTCCCCATCACTCTTAATTTTTAGATTGATTTTACTTTAAATTTAAACCATAAATTTCCCCACTTTTTTCTTGGCTATATTAACCAAATCTTCATCATTCTTTTGTATAACCTCTTCTTGGACTGGGTTACCTTTTCATCACTAGTTTTCCCTACACACATCTCTCTATCTACATTCTGATCTTTTCCCACCCCTCCACCACTTAGTTTTGTTCCTTAAAATTTTAATATCTCAAACTAAATCCTTAAGACTTTCATTTACTCATTTGTATCTTTGAATAATTGTTGTTTTTTTGATATTTTAGACTCAAAATTTTCCATTTTCATCTCTAAGTCTAGGATTTTTATACACTTGGCATGGGAGATTTGAAACTTTCCTCAATATTTTATTTTTTTATCTCTCATTTCCTTTCATGCAGGGATATGGGTTTTTATTTTATTTAACCATCACATTCTTAGGATTCTTCATGTTGAATTGCATTTTTTTTCTCTTTACATTTGCATTTATTCCCAACATTATCATAAGTGGGATTTTTAGAAGAATCCTCTTCATGGAGTTCCTAAGACTAATATGTAGTATCATCCAGCTCCTGAGACTCTATGTCCTCATCATCAATTCCTTCTATATCCTCCTCCCTAGTGTAAACTTCTATCAGTTCAAGGACATATTTCCCCCATAAATCCCTCATTGAAAATTATGACTATAATACCCTAATGTAAGATCTAAGTGGCAATATTTGAATTATAAGAGTCTACATAATTGTCCAACAAACTCAATAGATCATATATTAAGATAATTGTATTCCATTTTAAGAGGATCATCATTAGAAAGTTATGAGACTAAATAAATTTTCTAATTTGCCTGTAATGTTATGTATTTCACATCTAAATAAATATTTCAAGCCAGTTCTTTAGTAGCTCCACTATAAGGAAGCATTCCTACTTTGATTCAATAACTTCATCATAATTGAATAAAATTATCATCATATCTTCCTTTAATCTCTTATCCTTTAATTCCTTCACTACATTTCATTCCATTCTCATGACTTCACCAATGACTTCTTTGGTAACAGTTAACCACATGCTTCTCATTGTGACCTCTCTCTTGTCCCAACATGTGGTAAGATACTTAAAAATACAAATTTATGAAACAAAAATCCTAAGAATGAAATTTTTGATCCATCCCTTCATAAGTTATAAAAATATAATTATTTATTTCTTCACTTCAACACAAGATAATGGTTCAAGCCTATCTCATTCACCTCCCTTGGCATAAAAATATTTTCTCCACAAGAGCTTGTTGTAGACATAATATAGATTAACCATTACTTTATCAAAACGCATCAAGATAAAATGATTAATATCTAGGTAACTTGGATATTTTCTCCCATGCTTGAAACTTATTTTCCTTGCCTCATAATTATCACTATAATAATTGCATGAGATTTTGTTGGTTGTGTAGCTAGAAATTTATATTGAAAAATAATTGGATTGTATTGCCTCCTTAAGGCTTTCATCCTTTTCACCTACATTTAAAATTAGTTTACTTAAAATGATAGGTAAGCCTTTAATCTTACACCATTGATAAAATCTACAGTTATAGACTCCAATATTGTCCATGTTTTCCACTCTTTTTTTCCTTTCCCTATATACATGGGATATTGAAACTTCCTTAAATTATTGTAGAAACCTTTTTGCATCCTTTATTTATTTTTTGATGGACCACGAGGGTTTATGTTTTCCTAAAAATAATTTAGGATATTCATTAAATACCCTTTAGCCACAAGTTTTTTATCCCAAAAAAGGGATAAAAAGGAAACATAATTTAAAAAAAAAAAAAAAAGATCCATCACTAATGTTGAAAACCAATAAATAATAACTTAGTGAAGAGGGGAGTAAAATATATAATATATCTCTTCCCTTAATAAAAATAAAGATTTTGTTTATTTCTCACAAAATTCAAATATTTTGGATTAGTTGGAATAGATATGGGACAACTAAGAATTTAACAAATGGGATGTTGGTGGGAAAACAAGCTTTCAAAATCATTGGAAAATGAAAATATGAGAAATAAAGGGATAATGAATGAGAAGATAGATGTAGTGAAATTAATTAGATAATTCATTCCAAAGGAATGATATATCATATAAATATGAGTAGATTAATTATATCCACATTAATAATTGATGAAAGAATAGAATAATTGATAAATATGAATATGCTACTTCTAAAGTGAAACATCCACAACAATGAAATAATATAAAATAATAAATACGATGTTCAAAGACTATCCACTACCTCATACACACACACACACACACACACACACACACACACACACACACACACACACACACACACACACACACACACACACACACACACACACACACAGAGAGAGAGAGAGAGAGAGAGAGACAAACAATACTTAATCCATTATTTTTTAATAGGCTAACCCTAATAACAATATAAAATATAGAGAAATGTGATGAGATAATATGAAAGGTTATGTAAACCAAAAGTTGACCACACAAATCCATGGACACGTTATAGGACAATGGTGTGTCATGAACCTCCCATTCAAAATAATATTTCCCTCAACATTGAACAACTCTAGATGTTATTGAAAGAAATATTCATCCTCCCACATAACATCTTCATGCTTCATATTATTCCACTTGATCAAAGAATCAATACCTCATATTATCAATCATTTAGTGTGTTTATGTGTGAAGGATATCCTTACTTTATAGATTGAATTTTCCTTCTTCACCTAGTTCTAGTAAGTCAGTCTAGGTAGAAAATCTATATCCAATTTACCTTATTCAATCAAGATACATGAACTATAGGATTGATGTGAGTGGAATTAGATATTTTCAGATTGTATACAATATTGTCAATTTTCTACAATATCTTATAAGGGATACAATACTTAGGAGTTAGTTTTTTTACCCTTTGTATACAACTTAATAAACATATACTTATATGGATGTAAGCAAAAAAAATACCTAATCACCCATGTAAAAATGCCTCTCACTATGGTGTTTATTTTTTTAATTCATCATGATAAAATTAAAGTGCCACAAATGGATAAACTTTGGAAGAGCTATGGAAGGAAGTGTTATAACACCATTATGCTAGTGGAAGCCAATGAACCCATTGTTCTCATTTAACTAATGCAAAAAAATGGATATAACCTTACAAGAATATTTTTTATACCTTTATTTTTCCATTAGATTGATGAATTTATAATAATATGTAAGCCAACTAAGTACCCAAACATGATAATAAATCAATCCAAGAATTACTAGTAAATATGATATCATAATAACCTAAAGTGATCTTGGGAGTACCATGCAACTTTTAAGTGTATCCAAAAAACAAGAACTATTGTACTAACTACAAATGGTTTGTGTTGGATATAATTTAGTTAAAATAATGAATAATTAAATTTAAAAATAATAATAAATAAATGAATAATACTAAAACCTGAATGATACCAAAAGATATATTTTATTCAAATAAATGGTATACTTTTTTCTTCTTCACACACTTTCCTAAATAGGATATTAATATTTTCATTTAACTCTTCCTTTCCTTTAAATATTATAATACTTCTTCACACACACACACAAACACACAATTTTATAAATAATGCTAAATGATTCAAACTCTCCTTTATTTTTACCCTTGATAACACTAACCTAAAATTATACAAGTGTCTCATCCTGAGACATACAAAGGCCCTAAAAATTCAATTTTTTTCATTTTTTCTCCCTTATAAATGCATTTGAGATAAAAAATCTAATCATAATCCTACTCTTCATATCTTATTATGATAGAGTCCCCTCTCTTCTACAACTCACTCCTCTACACTTGCTCTTATATAATATCTCCTCTATACCCGATCCTCTATACCCACTCCTTTATACTTTTTACTTCATATTAAATATCTAAACAACCTAAAGCACATTTATAATATTAAAAAATTTCAATTAATTTTACTAACTACAAATGATTTTTATTTTCTATAATTTATTAGAAAGAATGAATAACTAAATTAAAAATTAATAATAAATAAATGAATAATGCTAACACTTGAATGATACCAAAAGACATATTTTATTCAAATAAATGGTCTAATTTATCCTTATTCAAACACTTTACTAAATAGGATATTAAGATTTTAATTTAACTCTTCCTTTCCTTTGAATATTATACTCCTTCACACACACACTATTTTATAAATAATGCTAAATTATTCAAACTTTCCTTTCTTTTTACCCTTGATAACACTCACCTAAAATTATACAAGTGTCTCATCTTGAGACATACAAAGGCCTTACAAATTCAAGTTTATATAATTTTCTCCCTTACAAATGTATTTGAGATAAAATCTAATCATAATCCTACTCTTCATATATTATCATGTTAGAGTCCCTTCTCTTCTACAACTCACTCCTCTACACTTGTTCCTATATACCCGCTCCTCTAGACCCACTCCTCTATACTTTCTCCTTTATATTAGATATCTAAAAAACCTAAAGTGAATTTATAATATTAAAAAAATTCAATTAATTTTACTTCATTGTAACTTTTACATATTTTATCCTTTGAGTAAGAATAGGACAACCACAATAGTTACATAGAGACAAATGAATAATCCAAAATTTATCTTTTATTTGAAGTTATGAGAAGGCTTCCATCTAAACTACCACATGTTAATTTTTTAATAGTAAATGAGTAGTGAGAATACCAGACCACATACTATATAACTCATATTTAAAACTATTTACTTCTCCATGCTAATAACTCACTCCCTTATCTAGTGTAATTATTTATGCTTTCCAAAACATATTTCTTGATGAATCCTCATAACATTCCTATAACAATATTTTTTTTCAAATAATATTAAATATCAAAATATTAAAATTTTTCTCTTAATTTATGAAAAGAATGTCATTTTTATTTAAGTTTCTCAACTAGATTACTAAGTTGTTAAGGACATAGTCATAAAGTTGGTTTTACATAAGTGCTAGCCTTGATTTTATTATCATGAAGTAAATGACTAGACATAACATATTCATGACTAACCCAATTAAGAGATAAATTTAAATTTACCTTGATCCAAGATATAGGTAGTCACAGCTTCATATTGAAATAATAAAATGTTTGCGTACTATGACTGACTTAAGAATTGGCTAATGTGAGCATAGGACTATCTAAATAGTGCCAAAAAGCTAGATAAATGCCTACATAGTGCCCAAATATAGTTAATTTTTTTCCAAAGTACAATATAAGGATGTGGATTATGATTCTATTTTTCCAATCCTCTTCATGATCCAATTTATTCCTCTTTTGTCTATGTTTCCTTATGGATAACCCCTCGATTAATTTTCATCCACATGAATTATAGAAGAAACATGTTTCTTCTCTATAGGATATCTACTCCTTTGAAGGAACTCAAAATTCATAATGTTAGGACCATCCATATAATATTTAGGACATACACAATCCCTATAAAAATAACAATAATGCAATAAATCCTCACATCCATGCACCACCAATGTTAGCGAGCACTTTGTCCATTTATATGTAAGTGTTGTCATAGTCATGGCTAAACCAAACACTCTTCATTAGATATAAATTCCTAATCCACAACCCATTAAAATGACCTTCATAGAGATGTATAGGTGGAGTTCATCCCAAAGAGGGGTCAAAGATGATGTATGTCTATAGAACTAATCCTTCTAAAGATGTGTAGGCCCCCATCATCACTCCTCCCATTGTCACCACAACTATTATTGCCAAGTCTACCTATAATCAACATGTGAAGACTCCAATTACCTTTCTTATTATCTTAATTCCTCTTTAAAACTTGAAAAAATATCCTTATAGGATTCTATCAAATAGAATGCTTGGACTAAAAAATATTCCATTTACATTGTCAAATCTAAAAAAATATGAGACTCTACACTATTTTGAATAGCCACACCATTGTTGGATATAATTTAGTAGTAAGAATGAATAACCAAATTTTCAAAAAATTATAAACAAATAAATAAGACTAATACACATAATAACACCCAAATAATACCAAAATGTATAGTTTATTCAAACAAATGGTCAAATTTATCCTTCACACACTTGCCTAAATAGGCTCTTTAATTTATCATTTAACTCTTCCTTTACTTTGACTCTTCAACTCCTGATGGACACATATATTTATTTTCTTTTAAAAATAATTCAAAATTATTCAAAATCTCCTTTTCTTTTACCCTTATTAATAGTTATTACAAGGAAAAAATTATAATTATTCTTGATCTATCCAAAATTAGCATGATGACATTTTTACATTCATAGCTCAGGAACCCTATAATGAAATCCATGGAAACCGTATGCTAACTCTAGATAGGAATGGATAAAAATTAAAAAAGGCCTAATTTCTCAATTGTTTCACCCTTTTTCTATTGACATCACATGAATCCAACCACAAACTTATATATATCCCCCTCATTCCTTCCTAAAATAAATCCTAGCTGATTTTATGATAGGTTTTCAAAAGTCTTGAGTGCCCATCTATTTGAGATGCATGAATATCCTTAAGGATAGAATTATTACATATACATAATCAACATTTATATAATAATGTGTTCCCTTTCCATATAATTTTTTAGAATAACTATAACTATGATTGGTATTTTGAATCTAAACATGTCCATCCATGGCATTCTTCAATTCTGATCTTGCCTCTTCTAGATAATTTGATTGTTAAATGTCATTTCACATAACAATGCTTTAGTGGATTAATCCCTAATGGATAGTGAATATACTACAACATTATATTTTTATTTATTATACATGATTTCAAGATCATATTACAACATTTTATTGACCCATTTCGATGACAATCATTTTTCTATAAAATATTTTAGACTACCATGATCATACTTTACCTTAAAGTGTCCACCCATCAAATAAATTCTCCATTGCTTGACTACATGAGGAATAAATAACATTTATTTCTCATGGATTGGATTTATCCTATTTTTTCCCTTGAGTTAATGAATCTCAAATTCAATGGGTCTTCCTTCCTACACGAGTATTTACCCTATGATATATCCTAATGCATCACATTCAATAATAAAATTTTAGGAAAAAATAGGGATAGATAAAGTTATAATAGTGCACATAGCCTCCTTATGCTTCGTGAAGTCCATGGTAGTTATTTTAATCCAACTTAAGTATTCATTATTCAAAAAAGTTATTATTGGTGTATTTATGATACCATAATGTTTCACAAATATGCTATAGCAACTTGTTAATCTAAAAAATCCTAAGATATTCTTAAGTGAATTTTGACCTTCAACTCCAACATAGCTTTGATATTATAGGGGTCTAACTTGACTTATTCATGTGAAAAAATATGACTTGATTACTCCACCTCTTAGACTCTAAGGTTGCATTTTAAATGTTTTGCATAAATCTAATGTTTCTCTATAACTAATAGCCCATGTTTTACATTTAAAGAAAAATCCCAAGTTTTTTTATATACTAAGATGTCATAAAAAACACACAAATTTCCTCAAAAAATACTTTAAAATAATTTTTATTAAACTCTAGTCTATTATGTTATAGTTGTGAGACCAAAAGGCATGGCCAAAAAATCATAATGACCTTCATGATTTATAAAATTTATTTTAAGCATATCCTCATCTCTAATCTGAATTTCATGGTACACAAAATGAAATTCTAGTTTTATAAAATAAACAACAAAACATAAATAATCTATAAAATCATCAATTAATGGAATATGTAATGAATTTTTTATGGTGTACATTTTGAGTTATTTATATTTTGGGCACATCCTCTAAGTTTCATTATTATTATTATGTATTATGACCACTAGGGATGAATATTCACATTGGTTATGTCTGATAATACTTGTCTCCAACATCTCATGTATCATATTTTTTATTTCACTATTCTTAGCATATGGATACATGTATGATATTATGTTAGGTGGTTGAATCCCATAAATCATTTGAATGGCATGATCACATTATATTCTATGTATTAGTCATTATGTCATGACATAAAAAATAACTAGGTGGTCATCAATAATCATATATAGATCAATATGTGTATATGCCTTTTTTTGGTTGAAATAGTATGGAAAGAAACCATGCTACAAATCCTTAAACCCATTTTTTTTATAATTTTCAACATATGATGTGAACTAACCAATTATGGATATTTTTAATGTAATCCACATAGTTCAAATGTCCTATATTTAAAATTAAAATTCATTAAAAATCCTATAAATCCATATCTATTGTGTCCAAGGTTGTGATCCATATGAATCCTAAAATAATGTATGCCTTACCCATGGGAATATAAAAAAAATTGAGAATATAGCTAATATAATAGCATATCAAACTTAATATTATGGTATTTTTAGTAAACATTAACTATGCCACCATCTAAAATCATAACTTTAAATTCTAGAGATGGATAATGAAACAATTAAAATGAGTAGCTAACTTACTATTGATAAATTTGTGTCTACTACTTAAGTTTATCAACATTGTCACATTTTGTTTGTAAAGGAAACCCACAACCTTAAGGGTTTGAGAGGTGATTATACCCAAAAGTACATGACACGAGATAGTAGGTTCAAAATATTCATATTCCTCCTCTATATCTTCCTCAACCTCACTTGAGGTGTCAACATATTATTCATCTTCATAAAATCCTTAAATATAGAGTAGTTTATTCTTATCACATTTATGTCCTTTACTCTACTTGCTATCACAACTAAAACATAACCCTTTTGCATGTTTATCTTTAATTTCTAAAGGGCAAATCTAGTACGATAGGAAATTATTATGCTGAGAATGTATGTTCTCAACCATTATTTAAATCCCTTTGTTTGACAAAATCTATTTCCTCAAACTTATAAATGAAGTTTATGGATTGAAATATTGAACTTTGATTAAACATGTGAACCTCAAGTTGGATGTTATCTTTGTGGCCACTCAAAAATAGATCATTCACATTGTCCCCATTGATATCATCCACATGTAAGGATAGATTTAATAATTTATGAATATAACCCTTGAAAATACCTATTTTTCATAACTTTCATTATTGAATTTAATATTTTCTATTATATTATTTTGATAGTACATCTACATTTCCTCAGTAAACACTGACCAATTAACAGGAAGGCCTTTCTTTTTATTTTGAGAAAAAAACTACTTATACTAAATGAACTACTCCAATTTTAGATACATATATGTCATGACCACCTTATATACACATTAGGTATGATTTATATCAAATAAATTGTCCATTTTATTGATCCAAGTGACTATATCCTTTGCATCAAACTTGTTCACTTCCACTTCTAGCAACATGTTTCTCAAACCAATATTTGAGTTTTGATTATATTAGTTGGGATAAACCAAATGGAATAGTGGAGGATTATTGAAATATGGAATATGAGCCAAATGAGTTGTTAATGTTCCATTTATAGATCCCAATTGAGACTTCACATCATCCATGTCACTTTTTACCACTTTAAGATTTTATATCTTCTCCATGTTTTGGATATCTAATTAAAGGTAGATAATAAATATATAAACCCTATAATCTAAAGTTTTAGATGCATGTCCTCCTTTTGAGTAATTTTTCTTGGAGTGTCTTTCCATTTCCTATGACCACAAGTGTTTGGCCCAACCATGCATGAAACGTAGGCTTTAGATCTTTGATCCCAAAAAATTATGTACCAGAGGATTATACCATTATGATCATTTAAATGAGACTAACAGTGATTCCTAATTTTCAAAACATTGTGAAAAAAAATATTCGACTAGAAAAAAAACATCAAAAAACATTATGGTGATGATAAAATAAATTATTCTCAGATCACAGTAATTTTTTTATCTTTTTAGACATCAGCTACACCAAACCCAAGATTTGATACCACTTGTAATTAAAAAACTTAGATAATTCACACCAATAGAATAATATATCATAGAAATATGAGAAAAACAAATAGATCCATAACAATAATTTAAAGATAAAAATAATTGATAGATATGATTGATCCACTTTAAAATAAAAACCTCCATATCAATGTAATAAGAAAATATTTTTAACATGATACTCAAATACTAACCACTACCTCCTATATATACTCTACTTAATTCATGTTTATTCTATAGGCCAACACTACTAATGATATAATAACATAGATAAATGTGACAAGATATTATGAAAGGTTATGTATGACACAAGGTTACACATATCCCTAGACCAATTATAGGTTAAGGGTGTAGTAATAGAGAAGCTAAACATGTCTTGAATTAAATAATATGACAGTCATAGTAATAAATGTAGGTAAAAAATAGTTTTTAACTCTTCAAATTTAATATTTGGATAAATGACTATATAAATAATAAATTACCTCAAGGGTAAAACATGTCATTGTGTGAGATAATTAAACTCTACCAAACATTTTCCATCAAGAGAGAAAGAACAAAACCTAAGAAAATAAGAAATGGAAATTTGAAATTACCTAATGTTTTGTAGCTAAATAAATCGAGAAATCAAAATATATAAAATATTTTATGAAGCCTAATAATATATATCCCTAGTGTGCTTTCTTGAGTTCTCCTACTCTAGTATCTCACTATCCAGACACTCAAAATTATATATACTATAAGATGGGATAAAAGGTCACTACATCATGGGGCTAGAATGCATATCTATGTTACAACCAGATACTCAATATTAGGAATTAGAGTATTAGAAACTATACATGATAATAGAGTAGATGAATTTAGATGTTTGGAGTATATTTCTATTCTTTGTAATTATGAGCAAAATTAAGTTATTTTTTAGCAAAGTTCATGAGGACATATTTTATTTGGATAAATCCTACTGCATTACTCCTTGGTAATTCATATAATTAAAATACTACTAAATCAAGGTTATGTCTACCACAAATACAAAAATAAAATTTATGTCATTTTCAAGTCAATATAAACATGTAAAAGGATAGTTTTAACCAAAAATATCTCTCCATTCATAAATCTAGAGCCCCAAAACCTTACATGTAAAAACATTTATTGCTATTAAAATTTATTACACTAACTAAGATGAATTTTCAATGGCTAAGAGTGTATATATTACGTGGGGTATGATAAAAATTTACATCTAATATGACCTTTACAGCACACATTTTCAAAAATTCATGAATAACTATGGTACTAGTAATTTATTTTATAAACACGATGCTAGGATATCAAGGGTTAATGGAATGGGATCCAAAATTAACCATATTTGATTTGATTAATAAATAATTATATGAATTATTCCAAGGGGAGGGAGATAAATCTTATATTTTATTATGAGAGATAATGACAGAGGGAATTATAGTTTGGATATCTAAGGTCTCCATAGAAATAAAATAAAATTATTTCACTAATGTTAGATTCATAGTAGATGTTAATAGCTTATAATTTAATCCATTTGAGAAGAATATGACACCTCTCCCTCCCATACCATAAAAATTATAAAATAAACAAGTATAATTAGCTATAGTATGATTCATGGGATGACTTGTGAATCTAAAGTAACTGTAATAAAAAATCAATAGACTAGAATAATCCAATTATTTGTTAACCCCATTAATAATTAGATCCATAAGTGTATAATTCACAACTATGGTGGAACTATATTATATATCATATACTTTAGAGATAATGGGAACCTAAAATGGGATAAAATCTATGAAGATCATCTCACTTACAAAAATGGATCCTATGATTTGAGCCAAAACCAAAGAAAACATGAGGAGACGGGTATTAGATTTGTGATGAAATACTCAACCAAAAAAAAAATTATTGTGGATTAATAAATGGAATGAAAATGTAATACATCCTACTCCTTGAGGACAAGTAATATAACTGAAGAGGGGAAAGGCATAACTAGGGTTATAACAAGGAAAATACATACATATGAGAAATAATTGTTATCCACCACTTCATCCATGATAGATATTGGGGAAACTCTTTATATAAAGGAGTGGCATAAAATGAGAGTGAATTAATTCACCTCACAAATAAATAAAGGTTGAAAATAAGAAAAATATAAGGAAAAAGTCCAAAAAATAAGGGAGAAAGGAAACATTCATTTACTAATTAGAGTTAGAGTCCTTAAAGGATGAATAACATGGATAATATCTTGAAAGTGAGGAAGAAGATGTTGGAGACTAAATTATTAACACAACTACACTAATTTTTGGGTAAAAAACAAAAGGAGTACAAAAGGTAGGGAAGATACATAATGGGGGAAAATGTGAATGAAAAAATAAGTTAATAAGGGATTTAATGGACTACATAGAGATAGGTTTATTTACCCTAGATTATTTAATGAAAGGACTTATTCTACCCTCCAACAAGTAACAATTGATACAAATAATAAAATTAAAAAATTGAAGAAAAAATACTATAAATATTATGAATCTACATTGAATAAATTGATAAGATATATATATATATATATATATATATATGTGTGTGTGTGTGTGTGTGTGTGTATATATATATATATATATATGTATATATGTATATATATATATATATGTATATATATATATATATATATATATATGTATATATGTATATATATATATATACATACATATATATATATATATATATATATATATATATATATATATATATATCTCAAAATGATAAGGAAAGTTGTGGAAACTCTAAAAGTTAGAGTTACAGACAAAATTGAGAAATGAACTAGTATAAACTCTATAGAAGTAAGATAAGTTTCAAAAACTAAATTTGGTGGAATAACCAACCACATAATATATGAAGGATTTGGAAAAATAATAGGATGAAAATAAAATAATGCATGAATATCCAAGTTGGAAACCAAACAGACCCAACATGTTCTACAAAAACAAAAGGAAAGAAAATAAAAAATAAACAAAGAAAAGTCAAAAATAAAGAAAGGAAGAAAAAGAAAATGTAGAGAAGGAAAAGAAAAGAAAATATTAAATGGATAGAAATGAGTAAGAAAGAATAAATAAGGAATAAAAATAAGAAGAGAATAAAATAAAGGATGAGGAGGATATGCAAAAACAAGAAGAGGAAAAAATAAAAAGAGGAAGAAGATAATAAAAATAAGAGGAAGATAAAAGTCAAAAGGAATAAGAATAAACCCAAAATAATAAAAAAGAAAGGGAAAAGAGAGATAATAAAAAAAATGGAGAAGAGCTCAAAGATAAGTAAAGTAAAGAATAAATACCAGAGACAAAGTAAGATAAACAATAAACTAAGATAGCTATAAAAGTAGTGATTCAAGAGATCATGTTTAAAATCTTTGAAAAGATATAAAAATAGAAAGAGGTAAAAGTACCTAGTGATTTTTAGGTGATAAGAGTAACATCATGCCCAAAATGTTTTCCCAAAAAACACTTAATGTAGGTTGGTTTATGTGTGTGTGTGTGTGTGTGTGTTTTATTCAAGTTAGTGACATTTAATTGCTTAACTATGGTTGTTTATCATAAAAATGTCTATTTATTTAACTTTTTTGTCATTTTTTTTAATTTTACAACTAAAGTGTGGTACACACTATTATTTGTTGTTTCATTTAATTACACTAGAAGAAGGCTCAACAAGATAAAGGTATATAATAAGTTTAGGTGAGAGTTAGGTTAATTATTGGTATAATAAATCATGAGAGTCCTTATAAATTAGTTATGAAAATATGATGTCTCAATGAAAGGATATAGTAATTATAATTTATTGGTTTCATTAAAATAAAATATGATCTATCTTTTTTATTTCCTAGTATAATCAATCACACTGACAATAGTAACTATCTTAGTCAATATTACCTTTATAAGGGTTATCACCCTAAGGTTTTCTAAGGAAGAAGTCCCCACTATACTATTACATAAATGTTTCCCAATATGCACACAAATTAAAATAATTTTACAATATAGCATTAATTTCATGGTAGTTAATTGTAAAAAAAAATTGAACTTAGTATAAAAGATTAACTATAGTCAAACATAGTATAGGGATGCTAAGAAAATAAAGGGAATTGTTGGAGAGGAAGATGTTCCCCACAATTCTCACCAGATGGAGAAATTTTATTTGAGCTTGATTGCTAATTGGGTAAAAGATTGTGAAGACTAGAAGTGACTAGGATGTTAGTGCATTTCATGCCACATTTTTGTTGGCTTTTGGTTATTTTGAGATGTTTTTGTAGTTATTTTATTTCTCTCTTGTTCTTGTTTGATATACTTTCTGATGTATCCAATTTTATGGCCTAGTCTAATTGGTTTTTGTATTATTTAGGGTCCCTTTCAAAACTGACCTTTACCTTTAATAAAAAAATGTATTCAAACATAGATTACTATTACAATTTTATTTAGTTATTATTATACATAAATTCAATCTGACAATAGCATAATCCAACACAAGGGATAAATACAAGACACTCCTAACGCATCATATGACCTAGACCCAATGCCACATCACTTGGGTAGCCTAAATATCCACTCCTTGAAATTAGGGTATGATTTAGTTATCCTTGAACTAGTGATGGGTCTCTTCCATGATATGTCATCACTAAAAACTCTTAAAACTTTAATAAAATAAGGAATACAATAAAATAAACTCAAGAAACCTTATAAATATCTAGACTTAAAATCAAGATGAAATGAAACACTCAAAGGCCACTTATCACAAAACACATTTAAAACATAAGGCATGCATGATTACCCCATTACTCTCATGAAAGAACACAAATAGTGATATAAAATAATGATCAAGGTGTATACACATAATATTTTCAAACTATTATGGAATACTGACACTTTGTATCTTGTATAAACCCATCAAGAATCAATCTCTCTAAGTACACACCTTAAAGGGTGCACCAGAAAAGGGGTGGGCAGAACATTAGTGTTTCATAAGATTGTTATCCCTTTTTCCACTTTCCATCTACACACTTGTCTCCTAAAAACACTTACCCTAAGATTATTCTTCTCAATTGTACCCATTTTAGTCATTTTTCATATCTTTATCCTCCTTTTTCTTGCATTGACCCCCCTTTTAGCAGTTGACTATACTAGGTCAATTAGGTTGACCTTGTATAGTTTTTTATCCTCTGATTACCATGCAAGGTCAACTAGGTTGATCCTTTATTATTTAAGGATCTTTTTCACTTGGAGTTTTTTAATCCCTTCGACTGACCTAGCTCAAGACCTAGTGATTTATCTCCTAAAAACATATAGGGTTGACTAGGTTGACTCTATATAGCTAACATATTTGGAAGAATTTAGGGCAAGATCTACCTATATATACAAGTTCATTTCCAACTAATTTAGAATAATAAAGTGAAAAATAATAAGTATGAATAAACATTTGCTTATTGACCATTTTACTTGAGGAATAAAGCTTAGGGTTCCATACTTTATTTGGAGATATAGATCTTGTCCTATAGAGAAGTCTTTTAGATTCATAGATAGGTTGTGTAGCCTAGATATGATTTTTATTTTTTATCCTTACATACCACAATAATATCTTGAAAAGCACCTTGGCCAAGGGAGAGATTGAGGCTCAGTGGGTTCATATTCAAGCTAAGTATTCCTAGCTTTATTTATCTTTTATAAGAGTAGAGAGATAATAGAATTGTGCTTATCTCCCATGCATTAGGATTTTTCATACATTGACATGATTATATGTCTTATATGCATTCTTATTTTAGTTTTATTTATTTCTAACCCCCACTTTGTGCCACAAGCTTTGTTGTGCACTAGATTAGATTTACTTTTTTGTTTATTAGAATAGAGTGATCATTAAACCTAAGACTCTTTTAGGGTTGTTACATGATTGTGTTAGGCTGTAAGCTTTGGAACCCTTCCTAACATGGTGTATTGT
Source organism: Torreya grandis (assembly GCA_037957365.1). Lineage (NCBI taxonomy): Eukaryota > Viridiplantae > Streptophyta > Pinopsida > Cupressales > Taxaceae > Torreya > Torreya grandis. The sequence continues at coordinate 397,094 of JARHVA010002910.1, read as the reverse complement.
GATAAGTGATCCCATAATCAAGTTTAGTGGATTCCCATATTGGTCATGCCCCTAATTAATAAATGTATTCCCAATTAGAAGTATAGGTATGCTCTATCTTCTCTGAGCCAAGATTGATTTATAGACATGATGCATTTATGATTGCATACATTTTGGTGAACCCAATGTGAACTAACCTTACAATATTTTTTCACCTTATTTCAATATTTAATTCTTTTTCATCATTATTTTTATCATATATTTTCCATACTAGGTCAACTCCATCAAGCCAACTCTGACTTCTATATGTAGGTTTTTAGGTATGGAATATTGTATTGACCCTGTCAACCCAGTAAAGGATTTTAGACTTTTATACATCTAGTCCATACTACTAGGTTGACCTAGTTGACCTTGTATATTTTCAAGCTCTCAGCAACAAGTTTTTACAAACCTTGATTGACCTAGTCAACCTAGTTAGTAGAATTTGCAAGCATATATTAAGGTTATTGAACAAGAATATTCATTCTCTACATATATAATACACCAAGGTTACTTTCTATATATCTATCTCTTTCTTTACATTCTTTCTTTTTAAAGTTTGTAGTCTTCAAAATTACACCTACATAGTCAATTGGATCAACCCTGTTGACCTAGTTCTATGTTTTGTGTGTTGTCTAAATAATTAGGTCAACTCTTCCAACCTTGTTCATTTTCATAACTTGATTCTATATTATATTTTTGACCATGTTGACCCTATTATATATTTTTTGCATATATTATTCATTATATCAACATTTTACCTTCTTTCAAAGTTAAAATTAACCTTATATGCTAGTAATTAATTCACACTTTTATTTCATGTTACTTACATGCTTAGAATACATCACATAGCTTAATTAAGTAGTTTTTAATTAATAATTTAGTTTCACTATATAATATTTTATGCACACATGACCAAATATAAAAATCTAAACAAGCATTTTAACATTTTTCTACCCAAGGCCAACCTACATGGATTTGATCACCAAGGGGGAAACTGATTTGATGTTCTAGTCAATTATAAAGCATGGTTCATGGTATATTATGGATAAGAACCCAACACCCTTATCAATATGATGTGTGAATTAATTTGGTAGGTAGGCCCCAATACCAAGCCTATATTATTACCACTATAGATCCCTTTCAGTCCAAACTACTTGAAACCATCCTTAGATTACTTTCTAGTTCCTTGCTTATAGCCAACTTCCTATCACATTTAAAATCATATAATCTAATACACATCCAAGTTAACCAATTAGTTATCTATTTAATTATTTATTTGATTTATTTTTCTTTACTCACTTATATTTTGTATTACAAAAACTTGCATTATCCAACATTAATATAAGGTTTTATGTTATGTGTTTCAATTGGTTGGACAACATTGATCTAATTGATTGTTTATTTCCCTTCAGTTATTTCTTTTCAATTTAATTGAAAATTTATCTTGTTTTAGTTAATAAATTATTATAGGCTTCTTAATTTTCTCTATCTACCCTATTGGATTGACCTAGTTGACCTTGTACTTTTTTCTAGCCTTTGTTCACTATATTGAATCAATCGAGTTGACCTTGTACTATTTACAGACCTTATTTTTGTGCTAGGTCGACCTAGTTGACCTTGTATTAATTAATTAATCATTCATATTTATTTCCCTTCATCATGGAATTTATACTTGATGATAATACTATGTTTCAGTTAATAGACATGATGAATTTTAGCAACCCTCATAGAGTCTCCCATAGATAGAGTAGGGCTCCTCTCTTAGATGCTAGTAATGTTTATATTTACACTTGAATAATGAACTATGGGACCCCTACTAATACATCCTCATAACATAATCCTATTTTCTCATTAGAAGACCAATCTAAATTAGAGTATACCCATTAAATGTTATTCTTTACCTTTGGATATCCTCAACATCAAGGAAAATATCCTTCTACTATTTACAATCTTATGATTAGTGGTCAATCCAAAGAGTCGCATTCACCTACTCCTACATTCTCAATTGGATTTGGGGGTACCACTTTCTATTATTCTCAACCTCTTCTTTCGATTATGACCCCTTATCATACCATGACCTCTTCTTCTCTAACTTCTTCAATATCCATGCTTAGTATATCTACTAACATGGTAGGTTCTACATCTATTGGGCCTCTAATAAGATCCACTATCCTTAATCCTTCCAATACTACATCTTTTGCTACCCAAGGTAATCATGCTTCTAGTGCTTCTTCCTCTCAACCATTCACTTGTCTGTCTTGTGCTAAATAAGCAAATTTTGCCACTAGTGCCTAACATTCTCATAATTCTTCTCAAGATCCTACTAACACCAATAGTGGTACCCAAGACACTAATACCACCTCTAATGCTTCTAATAATGCTAATAAAACACATAAACTATTGTTATAAATACTCAATCAAATTAATATCTTTCAAATTCATAACACAAATAAAATGATGAGAATGCAAAACCACCTTCTTCATCTTCAATCTCATCCTCAACCAATGGCTTGGGGCACACATAACCAGAATGTTCCCCCTCCTCTTCAAGATTATCTAGGAAATCTCATTCCTCAAACTCCTTTGGTCAACAAAACCTTTAAGCATCTCCAAAATGAACCTCTCACTACTTAAATTTCTAATATTGATATAGGAGGTATCACACCTACAATTTCTAATAATGCATCAACTGATCCCACCCTTCATCTTAAAATATTTAGAAATATTTATAAGGATTGGGTCAAATTGAACACCTTTTCCACTACCAAACTCTTATCCAAAACTCTCATAGGTGATGCCCTAGATTGGTATAACCAACTTAGAACTCATTCCATTACTTTTTTAAAGGGTTTAGTGAATGCTTTAGTTCAGGAATTCCAAACTAGTGATCTTTTCAAAAACACTTTGGCTCACTTCATAAATTACAAACAACTTGAAAAAAAAAACTGCTCAAGCCTTTGTTAAAAGGTGTAAAAATTTTTCAAACAAATGTGAACATAACATGGCTGATGATAATATTTTCCATCTATTTACTAATTCCCTTTTTCCTAAACTTCAATATTGGGTCCACACTCTCTCTCCACATACATTGGAGGAGGCTATTGACCAAGATAAATGAAAAAATTTCCTTATGCACAATTAAATCTACCCCAACCTTCTATGGGTCCTCATCTCTTAATTAAAAATAAAAATCATAATTCTACCAATGATGGTGTCATAGAGTCTTATGACACCATTCACAATGTTCAAGCTATCATTCCCAACCAATATCTAGAACCAACTCCCCCTTCTCAATAATATACCAATCCTCACTTATCTTCACCAAACGACATTAATGTTCATAAAGCTCTATCCTTAGATGAATTTGTTAAACATCTACCTAGGCCTCTTCCATGAGAACTTGACCCTACCCATCCTATGAAATATTTGTATGATCCTAATAAGTTTTGTTGGTTTCACTCTAGTTAGGGTCATTCTCATGAGACCTATAGACAACTTTGTAATTTAGCTATGGAATTTCTTCTAGGTCCTAATTTTGATCATGATTATATCATTTGAAAGCATCAACAAGCTTATGAAATTATTTTCAAGGATTATAAATCACATGATAAATCTCAATCCTTGAACCAATCCAATACTCATTTAGCTATCTACAAAGACCCTCTTCCTAATAATCAGCCTATTCAAGACAATCAAGACAAATCTACCCCTTTCACCAATAATGTATAAAGTCTTATTGAACCTACTTCTGAAGGGAATGTGGTTAACATGACTAATATGTGAAGGGTGGTTACTTTGATTGATTCCCAACTTATCTACACTCCTTAATTTAGAACATATCACTTTATCCAAGATTCTTCCCCAACTCATTTAAATGAGTTGGGACAAGATGACCTTATTACTTTTGATGATCCAATTTCTTATTCTCCCTTAGATAACACTTCCTATTCTATTTCTACCACTGTACTATCATCTTTTAACACTAGTAATACTCAAATTTATAATAATACTTCTTCTGCCAATTATCAAAATCAACTTGAATAAACTACTTCATCATCACAACAAGATTTAAAACCTTATTTCAAACGTTCTTCTTCTTACCAACATAAATTCCAATGCACTTTGTCTCCTCCTTTCGAGGACCTCCTTAATCACAATTCAAATTCTTCAATTATTTTTAGGCAAATTCATTATTTTTATTATATCTTTGTTTCTATTCATCCATTTTTAAAACCATAAAATACATTCGATCTATGATTATGTATAGAATATATTCCACTATTATATGTCTCTTTTTCAAAAAAAATTGTTTTTGGCTAATTTTTCCACTAGCTTTTAGAGGTTCACCTAGTGTTCTTCACATTGGATGCCTTCCCTCTTTCTTGAAGTATACCTCTTTATCTACAACACTAAGGTAAGTAAAGGTATGTGTTTTTCAATTATTTCCTTTATTTTATCTCATTTGATTCTTATTTCACTTTACTTAACATCAACATTATGTACTATCATGTTTTATTTATTTAAGTACAATTTCATGTTGCACTTACATGACACATGATGAGCTTCAAGTGGGGCATATGTATACATAATATTTTCAAACTTTTATGAATTACTAACACTTTTTATCTTGTAGGAACCCATCGAGCCTCAATCTCTCTAAGTGCATGCCTTAAAGGGTGCACTAGGAAAGGGGTGGGCAAACCATAGGTGCTTATTAAGATTATTGTCCCTTTTACCACTTTTCATATACACTATTGTCTCCTAAAATGATTTACCCAAAGATTATTATTCTCAATTTTACCCATTCTAGTCATTTGTCACATATATATCCTCATTTTTCTTTCCTTGACCCCCCTTTCACTAGTTGACTATACTAGGTCAACTCTTTATAGTTTTTAGCCTTTGATTATTGTACAGGGTCAACTAGGTTGACCCTATATTTTTCACTTAGATTTTTGGTATCCCTTTGGTTGACCTAGCTTAGGACCTAGTGATTTATCTCTCAAAAACATATAGGGTTCACTGGGTTGACCCTATATAGCCAACATATTTAGAAGGATTTAGGGAAAGATTTGCCTATATATATAAGTTCATTTCCAACCATTTGAGAATAGATAAGTGAAGAAGAATAAGTGTGAATAAACATCTGATTTTTTACCATTCTACTTGAGGAATAAAACTTAGGGTTCCATACTTTTTTTTGAGATACAAATATTGTCTTATGGAGAAATATTTTGGATGTATAGATAGGTTGTGTAGCCTAGAGCTGATTTGTCTTTTTTATCCTTACATACCATAACAATCTCTTGTGAATCACTTTATACAAGGGAGATATTGAGTCTTAATGGGTTCATCTTCAAGGTAGGTATACCTAAATTTATTTATCCTTTGTAAGATTAGATAGATAATACAGTTGTGCTTCTCTCCCATACTTTAGGATTCCATATATATTGACATGAGTATATGTCTTCTATGCATGTTTAGTTTAGTTTGTTTTTTTTTCTAACCCCCACTTTGTGCCACAAGATTTGGTGTGAACTAAATTAGATTTACTTTTTTTTTTATCATAATAGAGTGAACATTAAACCTAGGACTCTTTTAGGGTTGTTACATGATTATTTTAGACTATAAGCTTTGGAACCCTTCTTAGCATGGTGTATTGTGATAAATGATCCCCTAATCAAGTCTAGAAGATCCTCATATTGGTCATACTACCACTTAACAAATGTATTCCTAATCAGAAGTGTAGGTATGCTCTATCTTCTCTAAGCCAGGATTGATTTATAGATATGATGCATTTTTTATTGCATATGCAAGGAACCCATGTAGTTTTGACCCAATATGTTTTCCTTTCACTAGTTATAAAATCTCTATATCTTTATTATGTTTATATGGATGACCAATGTAAGATTAAAGATCACAAGATCATTACTATAAATATAATGAAGGTCAAAACCTAATGACTAACTAAAGTCCCAACTATTATAGACTAAAACATGTTGTTGATGTGGGTTTTATGCACACTAAGGAACCTTATGAGGTAGACTCTAATGTTTGAGGATCCATGAATGAATATTCAATCAAAGGCATGAGTTGTGGGGTATTGGGTTTTATAAACAACCTGTTATAGAATAGTGGTGAGTAAAGTAGTTTGTTTTCTAGATATGGGTTCAGCTATGGATAAATTTAAAATTAATTGATATGGGTAGATTGATGATGGACCTAACATAATGTAGTTCTGACCAAATAAAACTCAAAAGAGGGAAATGTAAGACATAAAATAAGGCATGTGGACCAAATAATATGAAATCTTTCTAATCAGGTTCTTGAAATAGGGATTGGACAAGAAATTATGAACCAATATGTGTTACAAGATATGATAAGCACACTAATAATCAAATACATTTAAGAGTCTAAGGAAATGAGAATATAATAAACTTAAGCATATATATTTAAATTTTGTTGCATTTTTAAGATTATGTTTGCACATCTACAAGGGTAATTATGATTAATACATAAAAGGAATTCAAATTAACAAGAGAACAATATGAATAATTGTATTGAAAAGACAAATCATGCATAACCAAAATACTATGATACCAGAATGATATAACATCCTACACAATTCACATGTTTGGAGAAGAATTAGATTTGCACATCAAGAATAACTATATAATAATTTTTATAATTTCTTATTAATCCTAATAGCCAAAATTATCCTCCCTTTTGGATTATGAGGATACAAAGATATATCCTCTTCCTCTAAGTGAATTCTAAATTTACATTCCCCAAAAATATAATTTTTTTTCAATTCTCATGCAAAGCATGCATACAATGGTGTTTTCCAAGAATAAAATTCCTTGACTAAAATACAATATACATGGAAAATAAATTAGGAACTAACAATTCCAACTTAGCTGAATCATGAAAATACATATGTATTTAAGGGTGTGTTAATGTTGTACTATTAGAAGAATAAAATGATGGGGTAATAGTTTTATAAACTAAAACATATGAAACTATTGTAGTAAATAGAATTATATTTATAACATACACTTTCATTGTCGATACACTAGATGTTACCAATAATGTAGGTGTAACAATGAGTATTGAAAATGGCACCTATGTTATCCATGTATTTATTTGCATTGTTATATATCTTAGAGATAGAGTACCTTGTGAAAGTGTCATTGGTGTCCCTACTTTTGAATTTTATTTCTTTTATACCTCCATTTTTAAATATAACACATAGCTAGCCTAAAATTTGAAGTCAATAGTTTTAAAATCAAGAAAAGACCTTGTGAAAAATTATGGGAGCTTGTCCATCAACTTATTATGTGTGAATAATATATCTTTGACCTCCGAATGAAGTGTCTGATTTCCTATAATTATATCCCTTGGGTATTTTATAGATGGTTGATAGGGTCTTGTGAAGAGTCTATAATATTTTGGTCACAATAGAGCTTTGAATTTGTAATTTACATTTGATATCTAGAAGGTAACATGAGTAGGTTATATATGAAAAATTGAATTGTATTCCTTTAGATGGGTTGGCCTTGAAAATTGAATTTATTAATTCTTTGATTCATGTTAATTAATGGTACCAATGTATTTTTCTCCATTCCCTATCTATTATTTAAATTTGAATTTCATAACATCAATTTCTATAGATTTTATTTCCATGTGGATTCTTTTACCTAATCTTAGGTGCCTATTTAGTATACTATGACAAATTTACATTTCCATGCTTTTGGTCTTAGAATTTGTGTCTTCATTATTTACTAATGTAGCTAAGGGACATGTGTATATGTATCACTCCTCCACTCATAACTGAGATATGGCCTATTCTACTTTAATATTTTTATCATCAGTTTGTGGGAGGATGAGACCTGGATGGTTCTTGTTACTCTGCTTACCCAAGATACTCCATATGAGTAACTATGTTGATGTCACCTCTAGGTAAGTAGGATTCTAAGACATGAATAAATCTCATTTCTCTACTTTATTGATATATCCATACAAGGAACTCTAATAACATCACCTTTGAGTGAGTAGGATGGTGACAAGTGGATGACTATTGGTACTCCTCTACCTGGGATATCTGTATGAGGAACTTTTTTGACATCACCTCTAGGTGAGTAGTATGATGACATGTGGATGACTATCACTACTCTTCTTGATCAAGATAATCCATTTGAATAACTTTGATACATCACATCCAATTGAGTGAGATGATGACACATGGATGACTCTTGTTATTCTACTTTCTTGGAATATCTATACAACTAACTCTAATAATGTAAACTATGGGTGAGTGTAATGAAGACATGTAAAAATATTATATGAGATCAAAGATATCCCAATAAATACTTAATCCCATAATAACCTATGCAAGACACAACATAGGCAAATAACCAACTAAGATCACAATGCATCATCCCAGTTAGCCATTCAATCATAAATCAAACATGTACATAAGTAATAAATTAAAAGAAAACCAAAGGTATAAGTGAATCATATAATATGGATTATGCATAGATCTGATTATCCTATAGCTTTTAAGCATACTATAAAATTCAAAATAGCCTTAAGTTTATGGTTTTTAATTTCCACACCATATACTTCTAGTTTAGAAGACCTTGAATTAAGATATTCAATCAATAGTGGTGTTGTAGTATCAAATTGCACCCTTAGAGAGAGTTCTTTAGTCTCTCTAAAATTGAGATACACTATGGTAAAAACCCCAGGCTTTGGGTCACCTATGGTGGGGTTGGACCTTTGAAGAAGGCCAAGTTCCTCTTGATGGATCACCTATACTAATGTTTGCACTAGAAAAAGGGTTAGAGAATGGGTAAAGGGTAAATATCACTAAGAAGGATAAAAGTGTGATGCCCAAATTTAAATGAGAACTCACATAAGCATGAAGTAAACACTGAAGAAGAATAATATAATTCTAGCTCACACAATCTCATAAAACCTAGCTAGTTGCATAAGTGTTTCATAAACTAGGTTCAAAAATTAATGAATGAAGGCAAAGAGGATTTATAAGACTCACTGAGATATTGCATTAATGATAGAAAGAACACTAACTTATACCTACAACTAACTTGAAGACAACTTAAAAATAAATAAGAAATAAAGACAATGGGCATGGAAAATTCTCCCTCATAATGACATCATGCACAAGCTTTGTTACACAAAATTTAGAGAGGAGAGATATGTAAAGAAAGTCTTTATTACTTCAAGTGGTCTTTCATAAAAATTCTCGATATGGTCTAACCTTATCAAATGAGAGTCTTTATTCTTCCAAAATTGAGAGATAATTTTTTATCAAAAGTGAGAGAGAGCTACAATGTGGAAGAAAATAATAGATATAGGATAAAAGGGAGGATAGAGGGGGAACACACCATACAAGATCATTAACTGAGATTCCACCACATTTTGATCAAATCAAGACATAATCTATCATAGATAAATTAATCTTCATTTGTCCTTATAGCCTTCAATATCTTTGAAAAACATACTAGAAGACAAAAATGTGTTTTGGATGATGATTCATGATCTTACCAAGAAGGAAACCCCTTAGAGATCTCCTAAAAATTTATTAAATAATCAAAATAATTCATTCAACAACTAGATCTCCATCTTAGGACTCTACACCATATTCTACTTGGCTTTTTTATAAGCACAAAATCTTTATGTCTATCAACTTGACTGAACCATGACTATGTATGCTTTAGGCAACTAAATGTTCCTATTAAATTTAGGATGATATTAATATCATATTTATGGCTTGGAATTATCTTTAATATAACCCATAGACATACATATAATATAGATGAAAACCAATCCCATTTATTAGTTTTCATATATACATCATACCTACTAGGGTGCATTTTATGTCATTTTAACAGCCTAGTAGCCCACCTTCAACCTTTATTAGACCCAAAAGACTGATTCTACATCTATAGAGATTCAATAGTGTCATTAAAATTTGAAATATCTATTTTGGTTCATCTTGGATTATTTTTGAACTCAAATCTTATGCATTTACTTGCCTAGGTCAAAAACAACTTCATCTACCTCCACTAAATGTCTCCTTGGCTCACCTTTGTTCATTGGTCATTGACTTGATTTGGGCCTTATAAATTTAAGATACTTGGCATCCTCACACCTCTTTTGAATCTTATTAACCCATTGACCTTGACTCACACCATCAATTCTATTTTGTATAAATGGATGCAATCCATATATCTTATACCAATCTAACTCAATTGAGATAATTTTCACCTACACATTTGCTCTTAGGAATCGCTAAGCTTTTGACCCATTTCTCACCATTAGATCTACTTTGTGAAATTGCTTGATCTATTTAGACCCATTGATTCTATCTTTGATCATGCATTATTAGATCTAATTTATATGATTGATGGCATACCATCAATCTTATTAGACCCATAAGCACTATCTTTGCATATACATTATTGGATCTGATTTGTATGATTGATCATGAACTGTCGATCTTCTTGGACCCACTGGCTTTGTCAGTTACCACATGAAATTAGATATTCTCCTCATGATTTAGACACTTGTCATCTCTAAATTCACTCTTTTGAATTAAAATGGATATTTCATAAGGTTTAAACTTGATGTCCCCATGCACATATTATTTGCTAAGGATTTTCAAACCTAAATGGTTAATTGATATAGCTTTAACTTGACATCCCCATGCACATTTCATTCTACTTGTTCAAATTTGAGGACTTAGATCTTGAGATAGATAACTTATCAAGATATGAAATTTATAGAGAATATCAAGGCATGAAAAACACCATGTCCATATAACTCTTTAACCTTGATTGAATTTTAAAGTGTATTTATTAAATGTGTAACTAGATTAATCTATTTATTTCTACATGATGTGTTGTGATGATCTAGTCCTTATAGACTTTTTATTTTCATATTTTTATCTATCAAAGCTTTGAAGAAAATTTTAAACTTCATTTCAACCTACTCTATGCACTCTAAATGTCATGAACACTATGGAAACTTGTTGGATCTTCTTCCCTTGCAACTCTAGACCTTTTTCAATACTTACTTCTCAAAGATAAATAAAACACACTTTAACCTTTATTAAAGTGTTTCAAAATCTTTGTAAGTGAAATTTGATCTTCTTCCTCATTATTTGGTCACCCACTCAATTAGGAACTCTATTCAGCACTCTATACCAAGACCTCTAGAAACTGATCCATTAGGAAAATTTCCATATGTAAGCCAAAATTGGCTAATGTTTCTCACATGCCTAGTTAGACTTCATTTTAAATAATATTTATCAACATTTGATTCTAGTTTAATTAATTTTTAGTAGTTATAGATTCTTAACAATATCATTAGGAGATTTCAAAAGAAGACTCAACATTTTGGTAGTAGAGAAGTGACTACTTCTCATGCCAAAGGTGACTACAAGATCAAATTATAGAGGTATTCCATTTGAATTTGTTAAATTACCTTTGAACTTAGTAAATATATTAATATTTGCCAATACACACCCTAATAAAGGAAAATTTATTCCTAAATCAATTTTAAGGCCTACCCCTGCAAGAAGATATTTGTTAAACACTTTCATCACCATGGTAGCCCATAAACCTTTTTCCTTTATGGATTTTAATGGCCAAAGTCCTCTGGACCTTCCTAAATATTATATTATTCCACTACAATCTCTTAAAAGTGTCCCTTATTTTATTGGATACCAAGCTACAACCCTTTTCTAAACACCTCATGGATATAGAAAACTTCTACAACATTTGTGATATCAATGTGGAAAATGTGGCAATTAGGTTATTATCCATCTCTTTCAAAGGTAAAGTCTTAGATTAGTACATAATCCTTGATTCTAATTCTATTACATCATGGGACCAATTAGGAAATGTATTGTGTAAAATATTTTAAGATAAGAGTGACCATTTATCACTTGTAAAGTAGTAAACCATAATAACAAGAGCCCCTCATGAAGTTATGCAAGACTTCAACACAAGGTTTTAAAATATTTGGGATAGAATCCCAGTCTCTATTAGGACTAACCCTAAATTTTCCTTTATTTAATATTTAAATGCCATAAATAGTGACATTGCAGTAATGATCCAATCCATGAGAGGAAACACATTACCAAATGCATATGAGGTGGTAATCATAATAGAAAATTGTCTAGTACAAGCTAAAAAGATTACACCTAGAAAACTAATTCCTTTGTTCCCTAAGATATAACCACCTCATATTTGTTTTCCTCCCCTTGATTTCACTCCCCCTATGCCTATAATTGCTGCCATACTATCATCTAAGTAGGAAAAGGCTCCACTAGTCAGTCTAGTGATTCCTAAAAAAAAAAAGAACTTTAAAGAGTTTAAGAGCATGTTCCAATCCTTGGAAAATGAAATACTGAATGTTAAGAGGTAACAAGCTTCCAATAGGCCTTATCAAGCCTAATTTCAACCTTAGTAGCAAGTTGATCAATAAAATAGGCCACCCTACAAAGGAAAATTCTAAGTCTAAGGCCAAGGTCGAAACCAAGGACAAGGGAAGCCTAACTATATTAGGCAAAACAATTATAATCCAAATGTTTCAAGCACTTCCAATAATTTAGCCCCATCTATAATAATGTTTCTCAAGAAGCTATGGGTACCATGCCTTGGAATTAGTCTTTTGGGAAATCCATTGTTCCAACCACTAATTTCACTCAAGATTTTAATTATCAATGGCAATAGGCTTCTAATTATGGGTATAATCAAGCTCTTATGGATTAAAACATAAAGGTACCCATGATGAAAAAACTATAAGAACCTCAATAAAGTCAAAGCTTTGATCAAGGACCAATTTAGTTGGGTGATACAATGGTGAATTATGAGCAAGAAGAGTATTATGCACTCAATCAATAGGTTAGCTATAACCAGGCATACATCTCAATATTAGAAAATACAAGGTTCAAAATAAGGAAAATGGATGGTAATCAAGAAGTAGTCAAAGATATTCCTACCATTACTCCTTCAATATCAAACCAAATGAACCTATTGCTACTCCAAAGACTCCAATTGCTCAAAAGAATCAAAATCAGGGGAATGCCTTTATTTCCCAAAACTCATAAACTCAAGTTAAAATTGTGGCTCCCAAAGTTTAACCAAAGGTTGGTGGTTAACCCATCAACATTGTGGAACAAATAAAAAGGTCCAGTGTGAGTGTGCCAATATGGGATATGTTCTCCATGCCTTGTCAAGTAGACATCCTCCAAGAAGGGTTGTAAAAATCAATGTTTTTGAGAAACCACCAGTCAAAGAGAATGTGGTTCTCATCAATACAACCAAAGGACAAAATGAAAGGTAACCAAGTAAGGTGGTCAAACCTCCTCCCTTATAGATTTTAATAATCATTGATAACTCTTTAGTGCATAATTTCTTTGTAGATAGTGGGGATATCACCTCAATAATGCTAAAGTCTATAACAAACTAGATTGGTCTAAAGTATGAGCCCTAATCTAAAAGAGTGTTGTATCTAGATGGATCTTCCATCAAGCCATTAGGTATCATTAGTTATCTCAACTTAACTCTATATGCTTATCTTAGTGTCTCAATGGCTCAAAATGTATTGATCCTTGATTTTCCTCCTCATTTTGCACTATTCTTATCTAGAGCATTCACAACAAAGATTAGAGGTTATCTTTTAGTAGACTAGTCATACATGGAATTTATAATAAGATATAAAACCAAGGAATTTATTAAGGCTAATACGATTACATAATTTTGCATAGAGCCTTATGGGCTAGACAACATAAACCTCAATTGCACCATTCTTGATGAAGATGAACATATGGTTGGTCAAGAATTAAAAACTCACCCTGAGGAGATACCAGACATGTTTTTATATGAACTATATAATGACAATCATTTGGTTGATCCCTTGGAAGGAGTTAAAGAGGGACATGGGTGTCTACTAGTTACATGAAGAGAATCAGTTCATGCCATCCCTTATTGGACCTTAATAAGATCTTAGTGGCTTATGGAAATTTTTATTTGATGGTTCAAGGAGAAAACATGGAGTGGGTGTAGGTGTAATGTTAGTATCCCCCTCTAATGACAAGTATTTTTCTTCTTACATGTTCCAGTTCAGTTGCTCTTACAATGAATCCGAGTATGAATGCCTTATCTATGGCCTTCAATGGGCTAATAAGAGCGGAATCAAATAATTAAAAGTTTATGGGGATAGTGAGTTAATAGTGTAATAGGTTAGAGTCTATAATATCCCCAAGAATCCCTTGATGAAGTCTTAAAAAATAGAGTGTGGGAGCTAATTGAGGATTTTGAGGCTTTTAACATCCAAGTAGTGCCAAGGAACCAAAATGGCCATGCTAATAGGTTCGGAGCTATGCGATCTTAATTTGATATCCCAAATGACTTAAAAAATACCAAGGTATAGCCACATGTCAAATTGGTGGTAAGACCATTAGTGCTAGAAAATGAAGCTCATTGGTAGGTCCTTGAGAATGACAATTAAACTACATGTTTCTTGTAGTAGGGAGTAGAGTTCCCCATAAACTAGGAAAAGTTTCAACATCAATATGAGGATAATATTGTTCAATTGAGATCTAACAAGCTTTCTAAAGGGCTTGTCACTCTTGAAGGTCTTTTCCATGAGGGATATCATATGAGAAAAGGCAAGGTAGTGATGTCAACAAGTGAAGAGAACTATGAAATAGTCCTTAACTTTAAGGACAAGCTCCTCAAGCTTGGAAAGGTAAGAACTAAATCTAAAAGGCATGATTTCATATAACTTTGTAAGGAATATGTAGACATATTTTATTGGGAATATAGTAACCTAAGAGGCTTTAATCCTAAGTTGGCCCAACATACTATAGAATTGGAGGGTAATTATAAGACATTTAGGTAGAAGGAGAGGCCTATAAACCCCAAAATTGAAGACCGTATGAGGAAATAATTGACCAAAATAATTGAATCTAAGATCATCTTTCTCATTAAGCATTCCTTATGGGTTGCCAACCTAGTACCTGTGAGGAAGAAGAGTGGGGAAATCAGATTTTTTGTTGACTTCAAGGATTTAAATAGGGCTTATTTGAAATATCACTACCCCTTACCATCCATGGATCAACTCCTTTAGATAGTTTTTGGTTCAGAAAATTTTTCCCTTTTGGTTGGGTATTCAGGTTATAACCAAGTGCTGGCAAGAGAGGAAGATCAGTATAAGACTTCCTTCACCACAAAGTGGGGCACATATTCTTACAAAAATATGCCTTTTGGATTGTCAAATAATGGGGCCACTTTTTAAATATCCATGGGAATTGCTTTCCAAGGGTTTTTGAATCAGATGGTACTATTTTATTTGGATGACATCATAGTTTTATCCAAGAAGGCTAGTGAACACATTGACAATCAAAGTTTGATCTTCCAAATATGTAGAGAGTATGGGATCTCTTTAAATCCCCAAAAATGTGTGTTTTTTGTTCATGAAGGCAAACTTTTGGGTCATATTATTTCAAAGGAAGGATTATCTATTAACCCTAATAGAATAAGTGTCATCCTAGCCTTATCTTTACCCAATCACAAGAAATGATTCCAAATCTTCCTTATAAAGATTAGCTTTGTGAGAAGGCTTATACCTAGTTTTGAAAACTTGGTCATACACATCACTATCATGCTAAAGAAGAGCCAAGTGTTTACTTGGTTAAATTAAGGTAGATCAACATTTGAGGCCATCAATCAAGCCATTGCCCAAGCACCCTCTCTCATGAATCTTGATTTCTCAAAGGATTTCATATTATACATCTTTGCCAATGTTGATAACATATCATCTATGATGATGTAGAATAATGGTGAAGGACTTGAGTAGCAAACTGCCTTTTTTAATCAAGGACTAGAGGGATATGAGGTGAGGTACACTATTATATAAAATCAAGTTTTTAAATATTTGAGAAGCCTAAAAAAGTTTAGGCCAATGCTTTACAATAACAAGGTTTATCTTATGGTGTCTCATCCTAGAGTTAGGGATCTCCTCCTCAACAAGTATTTGAATGAAAAGAGAGCTGATTGGATTACCAAAGTCATGGATTATGATGTGGATATCAAATTCACCAAGATGGTAAGAGGCAAAGGCTTGTGTGAGCATATTATGGTTGATGACCTTCAAGAAGATAAAGAAGATATTTTGGTGACATAAGAAAACTCATAAATAGATTCACCTCCACTTCATAATAGATAGCTCTAAGATATGACACATTTCTTGATGTCATGAGAATGCCCCCAAGGTTTGGACAAAATAAAAATAATGTACTTTAGACTTTAGTCTATATCTTATGCATTGATTAATGGTGTTTTATTTAGAAAGGACCTCAATGGGGTACTTATTAGGTGTATTGATGACAATCAAGAAAAAAATATCTTGGAGAAGTTTCATGATGGACCTGTAATAGGCCATTTTGATCTAAGAATAATACAAGAAAAAATAATGAGGACTAGTTGTTACCTGCCCAGTCTTTTCAAACATGCTTATGCATGGGTCAAGAAATGTGAGAAGTGTGATCTATTTGTAGGAAAAAGAAGATTAATATATCATCCACTAAATATAATTTAGGTAGAGTAAAGCTTCATGTAATGGGGGTTGGACTTCATAGGAATGATAAATCTACCTTCAAGTGTAGGACATAAATGGGTGATCATTGCAATGAATTATTTCACCAGGTGGGTCAAATCAATTGCCTTGAAAGAATCCAATGAAATAATAGTATTGGATTTCTATGATATCATAGTAACCAAGTTTGATGTCCCAGTTATGATTATTTCAAATAAGGCCTTAGCATTTGTTGGTAGGAAGATAAGTTAATGGGCACTTAAGATGGGCATCTACCTCTGTATATCCTCTAATTACTACCTCCAAGGCAATGGATTGACATAGTCCATAAACAAGAACTTGATAAGGATTATCAAGAGGACCATGGAAGAGAATAAAAAATTGTGGCATACAAAGCTAAGGATAACCTTATGGGCTGATAGAGTGACTCCCAAAGCTACCATTGGCAATTCTCCGTATGTCTTTATATATAGAAGGGAAGCCAAATTACCCATTTCTCTTGAATTTCATATATTAGAGTTAGCCCATAAACTTGAGTTGGTGGAAAGTGAGCCTATAAACATGAGGATGATAGATCTCATGGTGCTTGAAGAAACTAGGGACCTTGTAATGAAGACATTAGAGCCACACCAAGCTCAGGTCAAAAAATCCTTTGACAAGAAAACCACAACAAGGGACTTTAAATAAGGGGACCTAGTACTCAAATGGGACTCAAATAAGGATAAGCTATGAAACCATACCAAGTTTAACAAATTGTGGAGTGTTCCTTATTTGATCCATGGATGCAAATAGAATAATGATTTTTATCTTACCAAACTAGATGGAGAGGTATTACCCATCCTAGTCAATGACATTCATTTAAAGATTTGTTATTAGAAGAATTTATAGCCATTGTATGATATTGTAACATATTAGAGTAGTTCTATGATTTCCTCTAAGTTCCTTTTGCACATTTCCTTTCAATTTGTGTTTCCCTTTCAATAAGTGCCTTGGGCACCATTGTTATTTTGTTTATTTTTTGTCATTGGTGGTTCAAGAGGAGGTTTTCTAGAAAAGGGTTAACCTTGTATAATTCTCATGATCAACTAAGATAAAATCCATGAGACTCTAGATCCCAATGGATTAGTTTAAGGCCACTATTATTTACATAGAAAGCATACAATCCAAAGATGCCACCATAAATGTTGGCAAATTTTGGCCTACATATAGAAATTTGCCTAGATGGATTAGTTTCTGGAAGTCTTGGTATGGAGTGATCAATTAAATATAGTTTTTGATTTAGTGGGTGACCAAATAATGATGAATAAGATAAAATGTCACTTAAAAATATTTTTAAACAGTTTAAGATAGATTAAAGTGTGTTTTATTGATCTTTGAGAAGTAAGTCTTGAAATAGGTCTATACTTGCAAGGGAAGAAGATCTAGCAGGTTTCCATAGGGTTCATGACATTAAAAGTGCATAGATAAGGTTGGTATTGAGTTTTTAAAGTTTTTAAAATATTTGACATATCAAAATATGACAACAACAAGTTTAAAAGGACCAAACCATCACAACACATCATGTAAAAAAAATAGACTGGTCTAGTTACACATTAGATAGATACACTTGACAAGTAAACCATGGTTAAAGAGTTACATGGGCATGATGTTTTTCATGCCTTTAAAATTCTCTACAAATTTCATCTCTTGATAAGTTGTTTATTTCAAGATATAAGTCCTTAAATTTAAACAAGTAGAATGAAACATGCATGGGGATGTCAAGTTAAAGATACAATAATTAATCATTTAGATTTTAAAATCCTTAAAAAATAAGACATACATGGGGATACCAAGTTTAGGACTCATAAAATATCCATTTGCATTAAAAATAATGAATGCAAAAATGATAAGTGTCTAAATCATGGAAACCCAGAGAATATCTAATGGCACATAATGACTGATAGAGCTAGTGGGTCCAAATAGATCGATGGTGCATGATCAAGCATACAAAAAAAATCTAACAATATGTAGGTAAAAATAGAGCTAATAGGTATAAGTATATCGATGGTACATGATCAATCATACAAATTATATCCACTGGTGCACAAGAAAAAATAGAATCAGTGGATCTAGATAGACTAATGCAGTAAATACAATCATACAAAGTAGATATAATGGAGAGTAATGGTTCAAAAGTTTAGTAGATCCTAAGATCAAATGCATAGTTTATAAGTGTCTCAACTACATTATATTGGTAGAAGATCTATGGCTTACATCCATTCATAAATAATATAATTGATGGTGCGAGTCAAGGTTAAAAGTTCAATAAGACTCAAAAGAGGCACAAGGCTACCAAGTGCCTTAATTTGATAAGGTCCAAATCAATTCAATGGCCAATGAATAAAGGTGAGCCTGGGAGACTTTTTATGGAGGTCGATGAAGCTATTTTTTACCCAAGTAAGCAAATGCATAAGAGTTGAGTTTAAAGATGATCTAAGATGAACCAGAATGGATATTTCAAGTTTGAACAATGCCATTAAATATCTATAGATGTGGTATCGATCTTTTAGGTCTAATAAAAATTGAAGGTGGGATATTAAGTTGTTCAAGTGATGTAAATACCCCCTAGTAGATATGATGACTATATGAAAACCATTAAATTGGATTGGTTTGCATATATAGTAGATATGTGTCCAAGGGTTTTAGTAAAGAGCACACAAAGGCATAAATATGATAGTCATATAATCCACAATTTAGTAAGAACATTAAGCCACCTAAAACATACATAGTCATGGTTCAGTCAGGTTGATGGACATAAAGATTTTATCCTTATAATCAAACCAAGTATAAGATGGCATAGAGTCCTAAGATGGAGATTTGGTGGTTGGATGAAGTAGTTGGATAATTTAATGGATTTTGAGGAGAGATCTAAGGGTTTTCCTTCTTATCAAGAGAATGAATCATTATCCATAATGCATTTTTATCTTCAATTATGTTTTTCAAAGATCTCAAAGGCTATCGAGACAAATGAATGTTAGTTTTTCTATGATATATTATGTCCTAATTTGATCAAAATGTGGTTGAGTATTCACTAAAAATGTTTTGGGATCTTAATTAATGATCTCGAATGGTGTGCCCCCCCCTCTCTCCTCCCATTTCTCCTATAAATCTTATTTTCTTCCACATTGTACCTCTCTCTCAATTTTGATAATAAATTATCTCTAAATTTTGGAAGAGTAGAGATTCTCATTTGATAAGGTTAGACCCTATTAAAATTTTGTATGAAAGATCTCTTGAAGCAATAAAGATTTTATTTACCTATCTCTCCCCCATGAAATGTGTGAATCAAATCTTGTGCATGATGGGCATGTGAAGGAGAATCTTCAATGCCCATTATCCTTTATTTCTCATTTATAAGGTATATTCATGTTAGTTATAGGTCTAAGTTAGTGTTATTTTTATCATTGATGCAAGATATTAGTGAGTCTCATAACTCCTCTTTGCCTTCATTCATTGCTTCCTGAACCTAGTTTATAAAACACTTATGCAACTAGCTAAGTTTTATGAGATTGTGTGAGCTATCATTGTCTTATGCTTCCTCAGTGTTTACTCCATGCTTATGTGAGTTCTCATTTAAATTTTTTGAATCATCCTTTTATCCTTCTTAGTTACCCTTTACCCCTTTTCTAACCCTTTTCCTAGTGGAAACATTAGTATAGGTGTGTTGGGTGAATATTTTGTCGGCTAGCTAACTGGTGACCAAAATAGTTCCTATCACCACAACATAGGGAGATCGGTCATCCAATGTTGTAGGTTTACCACATACAAAGGGGAAAAATATCTCCTCTCATAAAGGGGAGGTTCCATATTAAATATGTGGAGGCTATATACTATATATATAAGCAAAAAGTAAGACACAGGGGTGGAATGAACCATCCATCTCTCTTTTTTTAGAGATGATGCTAACAAACAGAGGAGAAATCCTGGGTGATTGGTGAATGCGCTTCTCTTCTTTCAGAAGTAACATTCAACCAAGAGTCAGATCCCTTCTTGGATAGTAGAAATCTTGGTGAAGTGATAGAAGGCACTTATCTTCTTTCAGAAGTGCTTGTTCTTACAAATAGTAGGACTCTTTCTGGTAACAAGTGATTGGTAATCAGGTCTAAAGTAACCAAAAATCTAAGATGTAGCTCAAATTCTCCACCTTGAATGCCCTAGAGTGAGGTACGAATAAAAATGGGGGCACAAAGTCATCCCAATGTCCTTTACATAGAAACAAAAAAGAAAAACACACACTGAAAATAATTATGTCAGCACAAAGTGTGAAAGTAACTGACTTCAGGACACCTTCCTTATCACTTCCACTAGCTCTTCTTGTTAAATTGCATAAACAAGAATACATTTAGGAAATAGACATAAGAACAATGTCCTAGAATGATACAAGCTATAACAACACAAAGTCTGAAAGTAACTTGCTTTCTGATTTAAACAAATAAATATGATGAACAATCTGAGCTCAAAGTCTCAATAATGCCTTTCAATTTGGGTAGAGTTTTGCTTCTAGTAACTAGAAGATCTCCTTAAAACAATAAAGAGATTACAATATATAGTAGCCAAGAAATACTTGGCACTTTTTTCCATATAACAACCCATGCTATGCATTCAATGCCTTGAATTCATTTCTAGGTTTGTCAAAGGACTGCATTGAAAATAGGGCAGCTATCTTAACTATGGCATGTCATTTCATCCCATATGTCTTCTCTCAAGTTTGGATCATCTGGTCTATCCCCTCTGACATCTACGCAGCTATCCATTTTGTCTTTACTCCAAAGGAGATCGACAAGTCGTGCCTTCAATGTTTGCAAGCTCAAAAATCTACTTTGCAAACTGTTCCACCTACTTGAATAACTTCTATGTTGATATTTTGGGCTTTTCCCTCTTTCCACTTTTGTCCTTTCCAACTTTGTCTTTTCCAACTTTGTCTCTTCCTAGAATTTAAAGTCACAGGCTATCTTTTCAGCCAATCACTTGGTTCTTCCTTCAAGTTCCACGCTTTATTTAAATTTCAATGAATATCCCCTTACTTTTAATTTGACATCTATGGGGCCATCAATGGTCACTAGCCACTTGAACCATGTCAAACCTTAAACCTTTGAACCCATTGAAAGTACATTGGTTCATTGGTTCATCGGTTCATTCTACCTCTTTTGTTCCATCGCTTCCTGGTTCAATCACTTTCTCGTTCCTTGTTTGAACCATCTAATGAACCACCTATTTGCTGCTTCTTTCCTTGACTAAGGCTGCCTTTGAACATTTGAAACCATGAACCATTGAACTTTGAAATATTTCAATTCAAGGTTCAATCGGTTCATTGGTTCATCCTTTGTCCGTCACTTGTTATTTCTAAGCTCTTTGATCTTCATTTCACTGGTTAAACCTTTGAACCTATGAACTTGTTGAACCTTTTGGTTCAAGGTTCAACGGTTCAATCAGTTCATTCTTTTTATTTGGCCAAGTCCTTTTGATATTTTGAACAAAATGTGTTGAACTATATGGCCATTGAACCTATTGAACCATTAAACCCGTTGAACCTTTGAACCAAAGTGGTTCAATGGTTCAATGGTTCAAGCCCTCTTCTCTTTGATAAGTGTTTTGAAGCTGTTGAACCTTGAAGTGGTTTAACTTTGAACCTTGACAAATGTGCTTAACTCTTGCTGTTGATGTTGAACCTTTGAACCCATTGAACCCATTAAACCAAAATGATTCAAGGTTCAACGGTTCAATGGTTCAATCCTTGCTTTAGAAGCTTGTCGATGAACTCTTTTGGTTGAACCTTGTCGTTTAACCAACTTTGAAATCACCTAGGTGCTGAGAGCTTGCTTCTTTCCTGTAGAGTCCATAGAAATCAACCTATGAAGTCCATAGTTTTCTCTAAGTTTTCTCTCGAGCCTTGAGAGAGTCTTTAGAAATGAGCCTACAGAGTCCATAGTTTTAAGCTTGTAGAGTCCATAGATTTCTTCCTGTAGAGTCTGTAGATTCAAGCCTACAGAGTTTGTAGATTCAAGCCTACAGAGTCCATAGATTCAAGCCTGTAGAGTCTATAGATTTTTGAGAAATCTTTGAAAAATGAAGAATCTGAATGTTCAAGATAATTTTTGAAATGGGAAGAGAGGATTTTGGTCTATAGGACCAAAATAGTTCAAATGTTGTACAAAAAATGAGCGATATTTTTTAGGGGATAACAAGGTGATCCATCAAGAGGAAGTTGGCCTTCTCTGGAGGTCCAACCCCACCAAATATGACCCATAGCTTGGGTTATTCCCATAGTGTAGCTCAATTGGAGAGATCCTGAAGAACCCTATCCAAGGTTACAAGTTGATGTTATAACAAGTGGGTCCCTATTTAGATTTTTAAAAATAGGGTGTGTGTATTAGGTAAAAATAAATGATGACTCAAAGGGGAAAATACTCCTAAGTATTTGAAAAACTAGAATCTCAATAATGCACCATAACAAAACTTCATCTCTATCGATAAAAAAATAAACAAACCAAACCTTGAAAAAGTCTCCTACTTCATCATGTAACATACTAACACTTTCCATTCCTTATAATTAAGTGTTTTATTTTTTTTGTGAAATTAATTTCTCTTAGTTATGAGATTTTTAGCAAAGACCTAAATATACTATGTATGTTTCATTTTGACCTCAAATTTTATAACCAAATAGTAAGGCAATCTTGGGCATTGATATAATGTTAGATAGGCTCCCATATACCCAAATGAGATACCTATTATCCCAATATAATTGTTTCTATACTACTAGATAGGTGTCCATATCCCTAGTAGAGATTACTTAAATTACCCTTGTTCTATCATTTTGTTTGATGTTTTTTTTGAAAAGTAGATAGAAGGATTAAGAATCACCATTTGTTAAGTGTATGTATAATAAAAAAAAAATTTAATTAATATGTACCTACCAGTGTGTATCCATTTCTATGTTTATTATTTTCCATCCAAGTTTTAGCTTGTAATAGTGTAGTTAAGATTAGGAAATGAAAAGTATTTCTAAAAATTTTATGACTATATAAGAGTAAATATAAGAGGTTCAATAAATTCATTCATTTCAAGTATAACTTAATTAAGTCATAATACATACCTCAATACCAAAATCAAAATTAATATCAAAATAAATCCTTATGAAAACCAATTGTGTATGCTTTTAAATAATTCCATTTTTTTGGTAAGTATTTTATAACTTCAACATATGAAATCAGCTAGTCTATTCTGATATTTTAGAAAACTAATCTAAAAAGCATAACTAGTCTATTAAAATCAAATGCATAAAGTAATAATTTTAATCAAAGAAAGTATAAAATATATTCTATAAAGAAGGAAATCTAATCTAAAAAATCATGGAATATAATCTACTCATATGTCTACAATCTCTAGATACAGTCACTCAAAAACATATCCAATTGGAGTAACCATGAAATAATGTTTTAAAAACTATCCATTGACTAGAAAAGCAAGATATTTACCTTGGTCCTTCAAGCAGAAGAAATTATTACCTAAGATTTTTCATATATAATATAGGCCAACCCACAAAGGAGTGAAATTATCATGATGTCCTTTCTTCTTATGTGCTTTATCCCATAGAAGCACTAGGTCAAAAATCTTGAAGGCCTTGATCTTATATCTTTCATCAAACCATATTTTGAATATGTCTTGATGATTGCTAAATTCATGTAGTGCTTGAATTTTTTTATCTTCCATCTAGACTATATCAACTAGTCTAAACTATATTATTTTATATTCTCCCATGTACTATTACATAAAATTGTACATTTGTATTTTAAGAATAATGGGGAAGACTTGTTTTTGCCCATACCCTATTATAAAAGGTGAATCCTTATGAATTTTCTTGTGTTTGTTTTAATATGTCCATAGTGAATACTTAATAAGAGATGCCAATCCTTTGGTTGATCTTGAATTGACTTCTTGATGGAATCCATCATAATCTTATTGGTAGATTAAACCACTCCATTCCCTTATGAGGAGTTTCTCAATGAGAACTTGATGGTGATTTAGTTATTATAGTCCTACTCAATAAATTATGTAGACTAGAATACTGGACCATTATCATAAACCAAATAAATTAGAGCACCAAACTTGGTCAGTACATTTTCTTCTATAAATTTAAGAACATTGTTTGCTCTAGAATTATTAGTAGCCACAACTTCTTCCCATCTAGTATAATAGTCAATATTTTTTAGGAAAAAATTATGCCCTGCTAAATAAATTGGGTTAATTACCCCAATAAAGTAAAGGCCCCATTGAGAAAATGTGTTTCCTTTTATGATTATTTATAGAGGAATAAAAGCATTCACATCCCCTTTTCTAAACACCTGACATTAATGAATGGTTTTAGCATGCTTATGTGTATCTTTTAAGATCATGGGCTAGTAATATCCCATCCTTAGAATTCTATGAGTTATTATGTTGCATGAGGGACGTCCACTACCAATATTATGATGTAGATTGTCTAGGATCTCTAGAACTTCTTGCCTTGAAAAAAACTTTAAATATATGCCCTCTTAGATATTTATGTATAGGAATCCATTATTGATCATATAATGTTCTGATTTAAGCCTAAGGTCTCACCTCTTATCTTTATTTATCTTAGGGAAACATGTGCCTATGAGAAAATAATGAGTGATTTGATCATACCATTCACCACTAACTACCTGAATTCATTGATTTGATCAATGCAAATGTGTAGATAAATTTAATTTATGAGATAGATTAATCCTTGGCCTTTCACCATCTTGGTTGTCCTAATTTCAAGACCAAACTCTTAAATTTTATCCATCCATTTACCTCTTATTTTAGTCAATTAATTCTTTCCAAGTGTGAGCTTGATAGTTGGATTTAGAATGATGACGTATGTTTTATTTCTCTTAATATAATTCCTAAAAAATTTCATAGCTTTGATTAGTGCATATATCTATTTTTCTATAAGTGAGTATTTCAAATCTACATCCTTTCGATTGGTGCTTCTGAAGGCAATTAGGGTTCACTATCATCCACCTTCTTTGTAATTACAAAAAATATAGTATGTTTTGAAGTGAATAAATAAATATAGAAATATTTAATGAAGTATGGGATGATTAGAGTGAGAGCCTGAGTAATGGTAGTTTTGATGTCCTGAAAAGCTTTCTTATCCCTTGTTGCCCAATTTATATTGGCATATTACTTCAGCATAACATATAATGGTTTAAAAATATATATAAATCTAGAAATGAGTTTCTTTAAAAATTTATCTTTACAAAGAAAGACTTAAATTATTTGTTGTTGTTGGGAGACATTAGCTTAGAAATGGCCTAGACTCATTTTGGATATGTTTAAACCTTTAAGACTTAGTGAATATAAATACTATGTTGTTAAAGAGATGAGTATAGTAAATTAGGGTAGAAATATGCAATAAATATAGCCACTTATTTGTAATATAATTAAATTAATTTAACCTTTCTAAAAATAGAAATAAATAATGTAAATATAAATTTAGCTAGAAAATAACTAATATGAGAGATATAGAGACTAAAACCTAAGATAGAGGTTGGTCTAAGTGTCAAAAAAAGATCATAGTGTCAAAACCCCTCATAAATAGTATCCTAATTGGCTAGCAACTCCATGTGGTGCTAGTGTCTTTATTTTAGTAGTAGTGTCCTTTGTGTAGAATTGTTCTAAACTTCTAAGTGCACCTATGTTGAGGTCTATCAAGCATGTTATGGCATGTATGAGTTATAGATCTATGTATATGACCTATTTTGACTTAATTTATGTTTAAACCTTAATCCTCCATGTTTTTAGGGTATCTAGTTGATACAATAATTAACATATGTTATTAGTGGGTTGGGTTGGACATCCTTAACACCCTATTATGATGAGAGTTTCCTACATACCAACACTTTGAAGAGGGATCAAGCCTGATGTAGTTTTACCCATGTAAGTGTTGGTGCAAGTGAAAGTGAATTTAATATGAATGTTGACTTGAGTGTCTTAAATTTGATTGAGACTATAAATCTAAGTAATCTAAGCTTAAGAATGTTATACAGAGTTGTATGGATAACTAAGGAATAATATGGATTAATAACCTTAATTTTGCACAACTTGTTCAATGTTTATATGTGTAATTTGTAGCTCATTTCCATCTAGCGGTTAGAGGGATAAAATTCATGTATATATAATGTTATGGTTCTTTTTTAGGTGTTAAAAGAGGTTTAGGATGACCCTAGGTGTTCTTAGATTTGAAAATATATCTGTTAGTGGAAAAAGGAGGAAAAGGATGATAACACCAAAATTAGGATACTAGTACCATGTGGTTCTACCATCCCTTTTATGGTGTTAATGTCCAAGTGGTAGAAACTAAATCCTAAATGGATAAGATGTCAAAATAAGGGTTTGGGACTACTTTATGGATAATTAGGGATGCATGTGGCCCACACAAATGTTAGATAAGTGTGAAAATAGGCCCCAAGATAGGTCTAGGGATAATATATGGATATGTGGTCTCAGGTAGCACTATTAACACTCAAGTGTCATTTTAAGGTGATTACATTGGCCCCTCTTTATTTTAGAAATACAAAAAAGTGAAATGACTAGGATAAAGGAAAAATAAGCATAATTGGACTTACCTAAGAGGAAAATCCATGAATCTAGATCTGAGTATGTGAAGCATGTTCCTTTATGTGTCATGCAAATGAAACATGCATAGATTATTCCTTATTTAAGAGATATCAAAAGCAAATATAAAACTGAGCAATGAGATAAAATTCAATAAAAATAAAAGAGACATGAAAGGAATGAATACACCTCATTGGGTAAACAAACTAATGCCTCAACCTGTAGACACCTAAAATTGCTCACCGATAACCTCCAATCAAGCTTTTGGCCAATAGCCACCTAAAATGCACAATTTGACCTAAAAACACTAAAACATGCTAGATTATGTGAAACTAACATATTCAAGTGTTGATTTTATCTAGGTTATCCCTAAATGTGGTAATGTAATTTATGGACCAAGTAACTATGATTAGATCATCCAAAGTTAAAATGCCAATTTTGCACCTAGGTGCTCTGGATTACTCTTTCCTATAAAATATCTTACACAAGATGTATGCCCTTTTTATTCTTTTTAGTAACATCTTAAATGGAAATATGGATCCAACACATCTGACATTGCCTTCTAATTCTAATCCAATAAAATTTTTGACCAATAACAAGGCATTCTGATCAAATTGAGTAATTTGTACACAAAGTGCTTAATCATGCTTAGGAGCTAATTAACCCAAATCAAATCCTAATTAAGAATTCCATGGAAAATTTTTGAAAACTTATTGTTGGAAATGAATATTGACTATTTACATCATCATGTGACCTCATTTCCTGGGAAGACATTCCTAGGCCATAAATGCCACAAATATTAGGATTCATGCCCTCCATGGCTCTTAATTTCCCATTTTTCCAACGTCATAATAAGGATAATTATAAAATTAATACCAAAAATTGAATTAATCCTCAAACACACATCTCAATCTTAGGATAGATGATTTAGGTTAATTCTAGACACTCTCAAAATATATAAATAGAGAGGCCAAGAACATCATTTCTAAGCTATTTTGGTGAAAATTTATAATGCACAAATATCTTTAAGAAGCCATTTAAAATAGTGTTACCATGCAAAATTGATTTCAAGCCAATCCAAGCCACAATCCAAAGATGTCAAGGAGAGATGGAGGTAACCAAGCTTCCATTGCCAAGGACTTCATGAGCACAAGCTGAGTAAGCCACTACAACACGAATTTTAGAGAATCCAAGGAAGGTAAAAGAGGGTTTATTTTGTATTTTAGTTGTGTTTTTTATTCATTATTTGTTAATTAAGCTCTCCTTAGTGTCTATTCATAGATATTTTATGCTAATTAGTGTGTTTCTTTCATTTTTGTTTTCATTTTAGAACTAACACCATACTAACCATCCTCTCTTGAGTCAAATTCCTAGATCAAAGAGAGGGGAAAGGAATGAATACACCTCATTGGGTGCATAAACTAATGCCTAAACCTAGTGATAACCTATCTATGTGCATGTATAAAGTGATCAATTAGTGAATATCTTGGCATGAGTTGATGGCTTACTCAATCCCCATGTGTGCATGGATTAAGAACTCAATAATGTTTTAAATCCATCATTACCAACCCCTATTTGGTGGATCATGTCCTTTTAATAGATTATATTGGAATGATGGTGTATCTAACCCTCTCATGTAGGTGGATCAAGAACTCAATTAGACTATGACTCCATCATTGCTTACCTATGTGTAATAGATGCATTTGAAATTGAAACTATGTGATGAAACTAAAAATGATAACTGTAGATGTCTAATTGGAGATATCTAACTAGAGATGCTAGTTTTGTGGCCACTTAGGTATATTAGGCATCTTTGGGCCACTCAAGAATTCCAACCACTAAGAATGGATTAAAGCATGAATCTAGTGCATAACTTAGATCATGGTGTCTGGTATGTATATTATAGATAATGACATGGAGTTTATTATTCCATCTAATAAACTAGTGTATAAATGAGCTTACATAAACAATGTGCCATGCACATGCCCTCAAATCTAATATCTAAGTATATGGATTCTAGACTAAGTTGTAATAATGTGTATTTGAGTATCTAAATTGAAACAAAAATGATTATGTCATACATGATGCCCCCAAATTGAGTAAACTAGTATGAATATATGCTAAATTGAGACAATACCATTAATCTATATTTGATCATAATAAAACCTAAATTGTACTTTATATAATTTTCTATCCAATCTAGAATTTTTAAAAACTAAGTCTACTAGATAGTAGCACCATATCTTAGATAGTAGTTCCATGTGGCTCTAGTGTCCAAATTTGGGCACTAATGTCTAGATATTCTAATTTTTATGCAACTGTAACTAATATCTATGTCACTATTTACCACAATGTTTACTTGAGTTTGATTTTTGTTTTTTGATCTTGTGTGCTAAAGTTTTTACTTTGAATACATTTTTATATCCTGATCTCTATGACAAACCTATGTGAATTCCCCCTCTTTTGAGGGGATTTTTTGACCTTGTGCAATAACTATCCTTAAAATAAAAATATCTATAAAATGTGCGTTTTCTAGAGCATATATGATATCTTCATAAGAAACCAGTATAATGTGCATACATATCATCAAAATGTAAGATAATCTAATCATAAATTTGTATTTTATGATGTATGTTAGATATAGAATTTACAAGTCTATCAAAATAGTTATAACAATGTGTGTGAATAGCAAATCTGAGTAATAAATGAGTATCTACCTAGAGGGATGGGGTATTATGTCGATCAAGGTACCCAAATAGGAAGGGAAGATGAATGATTTCCCTCATGGCATATAAAACTAAAGTGTGTAACAAGAAAGAGACAAGTTCCATGGCTATGATGCATACAAGAAAGCATACATACAACACACATGAGGTACACAAAGTAGGACAAGGGACCAAAATACAATTGACATGGGCACATGTCTCTAAATTTGAGAAAAAAAGACATATAATAATATGTTCAAATGTCCACATATGCACACAATAATAAATTTATCTTAGATCCACATGAAAGGACATGTTCAAATGTCCACATACCTAATCAAGAAAGCACACACAAAGACATAGTCATATATCTAGAGAATACATATAGTGAAAAGAAGTGGTGTAGAACCATAGAGCAATGGCATATTCAAATACCCTTTAATAGAAGAATCCTAAAGACATATCCAAGTCTAAACTAGGAAAGCTATAACTGAAAGTATGCATGAACATGTAATATTGATTTGTGTAAGAGCTAAGATGTACATAAGCTAAGTATAAAATAGTAATAGTTGGAAAAAAATTTGAGTAGGTGTATCATGATCAATACCAAGATATAAAAATGTTAAATCACTAATGTAGAGTTTTAAAAAATGCAACCTAGTAATCAAAACTATGTATAGGTTCCTTCAAATGGGTAAATGTGTCAAATGAAGAAACGGTGTATCTATATGTATTCCCTTAGTGGGTAGATAGTAGTAAATATAGATCAGTGTAGTAGACCTATGTCCTATATTAATATGAAAAAACTCAATAAAAACAAGTGATTCATGTATGTATGATAAAAATTTACTATACTAAGCTAGCCAAAATAAGAAGTATGTCAAAAATATAGTAACTGTAAACATGGAAATGCATACAATCTATATTTTTTATGTTTTTTGAGTAAATATTTGATTGTTTTTGTGGTTTGAAATATTATATTATTATTTTTATTTTTTTGGATATAATATATGTATAATAAACATGAAAATTAAACTATATACAAGGATTAATAAATAAGTAAATTATGTAAAAGAAGGGAGGAATAATACTAACTGATTAGTCTCATGGGAGACTCACTATCAATGTGGCATGTGTCAAATAAAGGAAAGGTTATCATGTGTGTTATATGAGAAGGTAATTAAGGTCCCATAATTTTTGTAATAAGTGATCTATGGTTAAAAATGATTTTGAAGTGGTGCTAGGAATCCATGAAATTGATTGTGGTGTCTAGTGAAATGTAAGAGTCTTAAGGACCCATCTGGTAGAAGATGTTATAACTAGAATATATGCCCTATGCTAAGAAATATGATAACTCAATAATATTCATCTTGGGAGTAAAGGATTAGAGGGAGGCCCTCTAGAATCTAAAAATATCCCTGATTGAGGAGTCTCTCTAATAATGGTCTTCATGGGAGAAAATGTGTATGTGGTAACACTTTACGAGTAGACCTCACCTACATTGTTGGCTCCACTAAAATCTATGGTGTAATAATAAGAATTTTTCTCAAATTTGTAATTGGTAACTATAGTGTGACTACATATGGGATAGGTAGAAGATACTCATACAAAAGACCCTCAACTATGATCACCTGATTTGTATATATATATTCAAGGTATCTATGTACGATAGATGCAATGGCTCATTGTTACTATATATATAGCCTACCAAATAACATTTTGAATGTGTTTTTACTAGGTACTACTGATAATATACTGGCCACATGTGTTGGTCCAACCTATATTGTAAGTACAATATCCCCAATGGAGTTCTAAACATGGACACTGAAATCACAAATAACTATGTTTGTAGGAGATATAATCTACTATGAATACCCCAAATACTATATAAGTGTGATAGTGCACATGTTAATACTTAATCCATTATCAACCATAACTCTCTTAATATGATCATGATCTATGTAATTTGGTATAAAGAGTGCATATAAATTTGAATCATCATCTATGATCTCCTGCTATGAGAAAGTGATGAGTGATCTTGATAGATGTGTAGTATGATATACACTAATGATATTATGTAGGGGGTGTGCATCCTCTAAATTAGTGTGATGTGATTATGATGGTGGATGTTCCTAATTCATGTAGTGAACACCTAAAGTTCCCCTTTCCTCGTTTGTTGTGTGATTTGGAAATTGGTTTGCGATTTTTTTTAATGTCTTAGCTTCTATCTATTGAACTTTGGATGCCTTTGTGGGTGTGCCCACATCAATTATGTTTTCCTATATCAAATCTTGTATCTTATGTTTTAATGTGATGTATTATTTTATTGTATGTCTTGATTCCCTATGATAATCTCATATTACATTAGAATAATCAATTTTTAGAAGAGGTCATACCATATCAACCTCTTTGATGGGAGGGAGAGATATGAAATTTCATTCTAGGAACTAGTGTAAAACACGTGCTCATAATTCTAGAAGGTTGGTGAAAAATCTTCATGGAGAATTTTATAAAACTAGCCAAGGAGATGGCTCTAAAGATGTGTTAAATGTGGCCTTTGGATCACTCTTATTTTGAGTGGCCCTTACCTTATATGGAGGCTTACTATAACTCTTAGTATTTGGTTATGATCCACTTGTATATTTTAGTTTACCTATAGAGAGAACCTTGACTTCTCTTTATTTCACTATCTAGAATAAATTTGTGAAGGTTGGAAACTTATTGAGCAAGATATCTTCATGTAATTCTGGTAGTAGGCTTTGTTTGAATATGTCTTGGATTTATCTATCTATCATGGGGATAATCATCTTTACCAATATAGTTTTATGTTATAAGACATATTTTGTAATAGGCTCATTGTATTTTTTATTTAGATGGGCTACTTGAGAATATGAGTTCTTATCATGGATGTTAATTGATAAATGTTCTAAAAACATTTTTTCAAATGGATTGAATGTGGTGATAGACTGATTTTGTAGATCATAAAACCACTATAAGGCATAGTCTTTTAGACTACTTAGGATAAACTTAGTGAGAATCCAATCATTGGAAACATAGTCCAAAAATGTGTGGAAAGCTTAGAGATGGTGTTATGGGTTACCCTTAGCATCATACAATGTAATATTAGGTGCCATGGATATTTATGGCAAAGGATTTGTTATTATGTGATGTACCAAAGGTGTATGTAAAAGAACATGCAAATCTAGGGCATGTGATGTCCTAATATCTCCCTGATCAATATGTAACACCTTAGCCTATAGAGAATGAATCTCATGCATAAGATATTTTATATAGAGAGAGGATGAACTAGCCATAGGAGGTTTAGTTTCCACTAAATGTTGTTGAGTTAAGATAGGTTGTCGTACAAGTTGAGTTGGCCCCAAAGTAGGTGTAACCATATTATTATCTAAGGGAGTAGAGTATTAACAATTATTTGATTTTTTATTTAGTTGAATTATGGCTTATAAAATTTGTGCATGATCATGGGGTTGTTATTGAATTCTATCTCTAAAGCATTATATAATCTCATCCTTATTTACTATAAGATTTTCATTATTAAGTTGGGGGAGAGTGTCCCAATTCCCATCTTGTATATCATCTTTATCTTGATTGTATTATTCATTTTTTGATGAATTTTCATTGAATTCTACATAATTAGGGTGTGAAAGATCAATTATTGGAGTTATAACTAGTCCTTTTTCCATGGTTTAAGCTCAAATAGAAGGAATATGACTATGTTCAAAATGATTGCCACTAAGCCTAGCACTTCTTATTAAGGGAAGAGAGATAGAATTTTTAGATGGCATATATCAAACAAAGTGAAATAGGGATACTAAAATATAATGTATGAAATTTAAAAATCTTAACATGACCAATGAAGATAGGAAAAATAAGGATACAAACCCTAGTAGCATCTAAGGTTAGGGTTTGAATAGTATTCCAAGTAAGTTGGGTTCACCAAATATTTTAACCTTTTTGGACTTAAAAAATGTAAATTATATCATTTTAAAGAGATGAGCATATTAAATCAGGGTATAAATATGCAATAAATATAGCCACTAATTTGTAACAACATTGACTTAAATTGACCTTTTTTAAAATAGCAATAAATAATATAAATAAGAACTTAACTAGAAAATGACTGAAATGGAAAATTTAGAGGTTGAATACTGAGATAGAGGCTAGTATGAGTGTTGAAAATAGGATATAGGTTTTAAAACCCCTCATGAATAGTTGCACCATGTGACACTAGTGTCCCTATTTTGGTAGTAGTTTATGCATAATTGTTTCAATCTTTTGGGTACACCTATGTCTAGGTCTATCAAGCTTGTTCTTATGTGCATAAGTTTTGGATCTCTCTATATGACCTATTTTGACTAATTTTATGTGAAAAACCTAATCATCCATTTTTCTATGGCATATTATTGATATAATCATTAAAGTGTGTTGTTAGCGGTGTAGGCTATACATCCTTAACACCCTGAAGTGATGAGAGTTACCTACATACCAATACTCTGAAGAGGGATCAAGCCTGATGTATTTCTCCCCACCTAAGTATTGATTCAAGTGAAAATGAAGCTAGCATGAATGTTTAATTGAGCTCCTTAAATGTTCTTGAGAATATAAATTTGAGTAATCTAAGCTTATGAATGTTGTATATAGGTGTATGCAAAAGTAGGGTAGAATAGGGATCAATTAGCTTAATTATGCATAAATTTTTCTAAGTTTATATGTGTAATTTTCATCTCATTTCAATCTAGTGGTTATAAGGCTAAAATTCATGTATATATACTATTATGGTGCTTGTTAAGGTGTTAAAATAGGTCTAAGCCAACCCTAGATGGTCTTAGATTTGAAAATATATCTGTTCATAGAAAAAGGAGGGAAAGGAAAATAACACCAAAATTGGGACACTTTTGCCATATAGCATTATTATCCCTATTATGGTGCTAGTGTCTACATGGAAAACCTAAGGCATGAAGGGACAGGATGTCAAAATGAGAGTTTGGTACTACATTAGGGATGTCTAGGGACACTTGTGGCCTGTACGAAGTCTAGATAAGTGTGAAAATAGGCCCTAAGATAGGTTTAGGGTTAAGCTAGGGATAGGTGGTCTCAAGTAACACTCAAGTGCCATTTTTAGGTGATTATAGGACCAATATCTATACCATACTTTGTGATGGCATGTCTTAATATATTCCCTTTAATAAATCTAAATATGCTCTTTTTTGGATTGAACAATACTCAATATCTCATGCATGTATCAAATACTGTCTATAGATGGCCCAAATGCTTAGTTTTATATTTTTAGAAAATTGTGAGGTCATCCATGTATATTATGATATATTTTCCAACAATTCCCTAGAATGCAAAGTCCATATCTCTCTACAAATTTATTCTTGCATTGATTAGGCCAAAAGGCATACTTTTGTATTTAAAAGTTCCCCAATTGGTTGTGAAGGTATTATTCATTTTATCATCTTCTTCTACCAGTACTTGATTATATCCTAAGAATCCATCTAATAAAGACATCATCTTAGATCCTCTAACCATTAGGATCACTTCATCTAGAGAAGGTAGGTATAATTTTATTTATCTAATGCTTTATTCGTTTGTGAAATAAACATATAGTCTAATTTCTCCATTATTTTTCCTTACTAGTACGAAGTTGGCTACCAAGTAGAATGCCTAATTAGGAAGACAATCTTAGCATCTAGTAACTTATGTACTTGTGTTTGAATGAGAGACTATAGAATTGGATTAACTAGCCTATATCTATAACTAAATATCTTATGCTCTAGATTTAGTGGGATGGTATGTGTGATGACCCTAGATTTGTGTATCTTCAGGTTATTTTATCTCTAGGTAATGATGTCTTTGTATTTTACCAATAGGCCTTTCAAATTTTGTTTTTCAATTATAGTGAAACTCAGGACTACATTCACATACTAGAGATGTCAGTCAATTCCAATATTATCTTTATTAAAATTAGGATTAGTTTATTTGATCTTATTTTACTTTTGATCTTGTGGATCTACATTGAAATCTTGCTCTAGGGAGACCATCCTAAGAGGGATGTAGTTTTATTTTAGTTGTAGGACACTGTCTTCTCCTATATCTTTAATATGCATGGGATAAACACAATTTTCATATATTATATGAGATTCAAAGGTCTCACAACTACTCATGAATTGGATAATCTACTGATCATCATCAAATACCTAAAAAAAATTCACATTGTCTAGAACATAAGGGAAATGAACCAAATCCATAGAGAATTTTTGAATTTTGGATTTTTGGAGTGGGGCCAAACTAGAATATAAAGATACCAGTTAATTTTTTATCTAATTTTTTTTCCTTGGGATGGATATAATTTTTAATTATTTAAATAAATTGATCATGTCCCATGCTTGGTGTTTA
The DNA here is from genome assembly GCA_037957365.1 of Torreya grandis. Taxonomy (NCBI): domain Eukaryota; kingdom Viridiplantae; phylum Streptophyta; class Pinopsida; order Cupressales; family Taxaceae; genus Torreya; species Torreya grandis. Next base: position 360,660 of record JARHVA010002910.1, on the reverse strand, counting down.
TACTTTCTTAAGTAGGTGAGTTTACATTGATACTTATTTCTGATCTAGTTAGCAACCAGTTCTAAATCATTGAAGATTTGTAACTACTTGAAAATATGCTTCAACATGAATTAGAGGTTGATTATTAGATCCTAATACTCATATTTATTATTAGTTAAGGGGAAATATAGTATATAGGTATCCAAATACTTATTCTTATCTAGGTCAATTAGGGTTATGCCAACACCTAAACTTTGTTTTGATCTAGCTCCATAAAAATGGAGAGTCCATAACTAAGGACCTTTAAACTATTTTTAATGAAACTAATACATGGTAGTAAATGTATAAATTCCTGCATTTAGAGATAAATATTAAACCTTCTCATTCTTGGCATTATACTCAATGATCAAGTACTTCATCTTCAGTCCTCTATCTACTCAAATCTAATTGGATACTCCTTTTCAAGGTAACCACATGTGTGAGAAATTTACGGACATATACCCATTCAATGTCTTTGACCAATCATAATTCAATAGAAAAAGATAATCTTATATAATTTTAATGACCAAAATATCTATTTATTATTGTATACATGGCTCAAATGTAAGTTATAGTGGACATTAGTCAAATCTCCAACACATGGGATAGAATACTTGTCCAACTATAGGACTACCCTTTTTGACTAATATGGGTTCAAACCCAACTTATTTCACATAATTTTTAGCATCATAATGGCTGAAGCATATGATTCAACCAAATAATTATGTACATTCGTATTGAACATTCAAAAAGCCAACAAAAATAATGGTACTTCATGTTTGTCTTTATGTAGCATCACGTTAGCATGGGTAGATTTGTACTTGTAAAATGTATAAGATCTCTAAATAGGTCCTTGAGAAATAAATACCTTTGTTTAGTGATCTGATCTAGTTCATGCATGGTGATATTATCCTTGATCTTCTTCATATCTTTTACAATGTTGTGCATGGCTCTACTTTATGGTTTTGTGCATTGATTTTGATAACTTTCCTTTATAGGAGATGGGTTGTTATTTTCCTTAAAATATGGAGGAGTAATAACATTGTTTTTCTAAGGAGTGGATGTATTAACATTAAAATTATTCTTCAAATTGTATTTTTTCCTTTGGAATTATTGTAATGCATAGATCTCATCTGTATTATCATCTAGTTCATTCTCATCTTTACTAGGAATGGAAGTTATAGGCCTCAAAGACTATTTTTTGTATTAGGGTTCCCTAATTTATTGGAGGAAGATGGTGCTATCTAGTTCATAAAATTCTCTTTTATTTTCATTTCTTTTTTAAAAAAATTAAAATTAGTGAAAAACTCTATGCAATCCAATTTTTCATGTTATGTTATATTATGAACTTGACACCAATTGGGTAGAATTACTTATAAGATATTTATTTCAAGAACCTTATGGTGTGGATTTTATTATATTTTATTTATATGCATATTTAAAGGCTTATCATATCTTTATAATCTGAAGCCTTGATTTTAAATTTGTCCACCAACACTCCCCATTCTTTTTTGCATGCTTAAGAATTCATTTCTTAACTTCTACACCATGCTTTGGATAACATCTAATTTAATTTTTTTAGATTATATAGTTTCACCCTAAGTGGTAGATGTATTAACTAGAATTAAAGTCTAGATTTTATTCTAATAATATGTGTGAATAGGGTTATTTAAAAAGCTTAGGCTTTAATTTAGTACAACATGGGATAATAGTAATTGCATGTCTGATTGATTATACTTATAAGCCAAATTATTATGTTAGCATTTATAATTGAATTTAACATTGGATAATTTTAGTATATATTGGGTCCATTTACAATATATAATTGGGGATTTATTTGCCTATCAATGTTGATAGATTCAACATATGCCATTGGCAGGTCGATGACACTTGTTATTCTATGTAATAACACTAAAATTTTAGAATCTAAGGCATTATTATACATCTCTAGGGTTAGCGTAGCATTGGGTTTATATGCATAATTTACTTGGATAAAAAATTTTATAGATATAACATGAAAGTATTTTTATGGGTTCATTGGGCTCTCTCATCATACTATAAAAATGTTGATATTTGACACTAGGATAGTTAACATGTCCAAATTAACATAAAAAGGTGATTTCACACTAGGCCCAAGAGGTAATTGGAGCTTATGGGAGGTTGAGAAACCATTTATAAGTGGCATCTTTTAGTGTGAAGGGTAAAATCCCACATGACACATCCTCACTGACTAGATTCGTTAGCCCTATAACTATCTTTAAAGACATCAAATGTTCTTCAATAGTCCTTCCTTGAGAAGGGGAGAAGGAGGGAAGATATATTTCAAGGTTTATATGCAAGTCATGGGTAACATTAGTAATAATAATAGTAAAATCAACTTAAAAATATAGGGCCATAATGATTATAGGGAGTGGACCTCATACAATTGGGTAAAATGACCAGGTTTGATCTTTTATTGAGGTACCCTTATTTGACCTAGGTATTTTATGGAGATGCAAAGGTGAAATAAACATAACAATTTTAGAATTAGACTTGGTAAACCTCCTTAGAATAAATGTTTCACCTCAAGTGGTTTTATTCAATAAATGGAGATTTTAGTTGAATTATAATTCTAAATAAATTCATATTGATTGTGTCAAGTAAACAATAAAAAATGAAAAAGTGGAAGGAGAGGGATTAAATTTGAAATATAGTAAACAAACCATAAGGTCATAGGTTACATCCCTTAAACAAATTGAGGTGATAATAGAGGTTCAACCCTCCTTCTAGTTCTAGATAAATTCCTATTTTTTTGGGTTTTATGCACATCAAGGAACCTTATGAGGTAGCCTCTAACATTTTGGGATATATGAATGAAGATTCACTCAAAGGCATGAGCTACAAGGAAATGGGTTTTTTAAACAACATATTCGAGGAATAATAGTGAGTGAAATAGTTTGTTTACCATGGATAGGTTTAACTATGGATGAATCTAAATCTAATTAACCTGGGTTGATTGATGATGGACCTAACCTGAGGTGGGTCTGACCAAAATAAACTCAAAAGAGGGAAATGTAAGGATGAAAAGAAGGAATGTGGATCAAACAAGATGAATCATTTATAAGATAACTCTTAAACTAGGGATTGTACAAGTAATCAAGAAGGCATGTTTGTTTCAAGCTACTATAATTAATCCAATAATCAAGCACAATTAAGAATCTAAGGAAACAAGATTACAATAAACTTAATCATATATAATCAAAGGTTTCCACATTTTTAACGTTATGTTTTCACATATATAAGGGAGATTAAAATTAATACACAAAAGGCATTCAAATTATAAAGATAATAATATAAATAAATATACAAAATATAACTCATACATAGCCAAAATACTAAGATACTATAATGATAGAACTTTTTATAGGATTCATAGGTTTGCAAAAGAATTAGTTTTACACATCAAGAACAACTAGAGAAAAATCTATAAAATATCCTATTAATCTTAATAGTCAAAATTTCCTCCCTTAGAATTGGGAGAATATATATATATAATAATCCTTCAAGTGAAATCTAAATTTACATGTCCAAAAATAGAATGATGTGTCAATTATCATGCAAAGTATGCATGTACAATGTTGTTTTCCCAAAATATAATTGTTTAACTAATATATATATATATATATATATATATATATATATATATATATATATATATATATATATATATATATAATCATAATCTTGAGATGGGGGCAACCTCATACTTCAAGTGAAATCTAAATTTACATGTCCAAAAATAGAATGATGTGTCAATTATCATGCAAAGTATGCATGTACAATGTTGTTTTCCCAGAATATAATTGTTTAACTAATATATATATATATATATATATATATATATATATATATATATATATATATATGCCAACTAAATTAGGAACTAATAGTTCCATCTTATCTAAATCATGTAAATACATACACACTTGAGGGGGTGTTGATGTGTAACCACTAGAAGAAGAAAATCTTAGGATAATAGCTATAGAAATTAGAGTGGATGAAACTACTATATTAACTTGAGTTAAAGTTGGAATAGACAGTATCACTATCGATACACTAGAATTTTCCACCAATGTAGTTGTAGTAGTGGTTATTAGAAGTGGCTCATATGTTATCCCTATCAATATTTGTACTAGTGCATATATCAAAGACTAATTACCTTGAAGAAGTGTTAGTTTTGTTCCTTCTACTAAAGTTGATTTATTTGATACCTCCATTTGTAAATATAATGCATGGATAGCTTAGAATTTGAAATCAATAGTTTTAAAATCAAGCAAAGACATTTTGAACAACTATGGGAGATTTTCCATCAAATTGTATGTGTGACTAATGTAGCTTTGACCTCCACATGAAGTGTATTAGTGTTAAACATGAAATATACTGAGAAGGGGGGTGAATCAGTATATTATATATCTTATAAAACTTTCCATTTATCAAATTCCACTTAATCAAACATTCAATATATGAAATAAAACTCAAATAATAAACATCACACAAGATAGAGAGAGACACCAGATATAACACAAAAACACAATGTAGGAAAAACCACGGAGAACAATCTCAAGTATATTCGTGAGAAAAAAACCCACAGGAGCACCATACCCTTTTGTCGAGTACCAACCTCAGCTACAATTCATGAGCACCAACCCATAGGAGCTTCAAACTCCTTTGCCAAGCACCAACCCAGCTACTATTCGTGAGCACCAACCCACAAGAGCACCAACCGCTTTGCTAAGCACCAACCCAGCAAAAATTCATGAGCACCATCCCATAGGAGCACCAACACCTTTGTGTATAACACACACCTATCTCTCAATGTTGCTATCTCAACAAATGATAGATCAATACAACATCTCCTTCCTCTCTCTCTCACCTTTGCTCTTCTAAGCTAGATATAACAAATACAAATCATATTCATCTCTCACAATTGCTCTTCTAAGCTAGATATTACAATATCAAATCAACCTCTATATCTCATATTACAAATGGCTACTCAAGCCTTTATTTAAAGCTTTCCAAATGACCTTTGGCCTTCCCCCTTTGTGACCCTTCAATCCTCATGGAAAATGGGCCAATCTTGGATGACCCTTCATATTCAAGCCTTTGAAAAGTCATGTGGTGACCCTTCATGACCAAAAACATCCTTCCCACTTTTGTCCTTATCTTTGGTGACTTTTCGTATTCCTCAAAGTGTCCCTTCATAATAAATTACACCCTTACTCTTTTGTCTTCACCTAGTGACTCTTGGTATTCCCCATGATGACTCTTCATGGGAAAATGTGTCCCATCCTTCTTTTGTCTTTATCCCATGGCTCTTCAACTTCTCCATGGGCCCTTCTTTTGTCTCATATGAAACCAATAATATATTCATTAATATTAAATAAATATTAACTCACATTAGCCAAGATAAACAACATTAAATGCAATGGGGCCTTAATCACCAATAATACTAGACCTTTGACATCAATGACAATATTTCCAACAATCTCCCCCTTTGTCATTGATGGAAACCTCAATCCTAAAACTACCACATCCTGTCACCTGCACATACCATCATCCGAAAACATAAAATAACTCCCCCTTACTATAGCAACCTGTACCTATACCTGTTATTCTCCCCCTTTGACATCAATGGCAAAGGGCCTACCTGGAGCTAACACTTAGCTCCACCTCACTTGATGTTGAACATCAAAGGTAGGAAGTAATATAAATTACTCCCAACTCCTCTTGTCGATCTTTGAATGTATCCTTTGATCATGCCTTTGAGAAGATATCTGACAATACATAGACATTGTTCCATGTCATTTGAGTATCTACAATCAACTCATTTGAATCTTTTCTTCTAATCTCACAACCTTTAGCATGAAACCTTAATGTGTATCCTTGATCACAAATTTGACTAACACTCAACAGATTATGCTTAAGACCTTTTACATACAAAACATTTTTAGTCTTAGTTTTACCATAATCCAAACTCAAAGTACCTTTTTTGGCTATCTTGGCCATGGTTTTATCTCTGAACATCATTGTACCACCATTGATCTACTTTAGAGAAATGAATTTACTTTTATCTCCTATCATATGCCTCGAACATCCGCTATCAATTAACCATGGCTGATCTTTACCTCTTACATGCAGTGTTGTTTGAACCATCATTGAATCTTCCAATTGTTTCTTCTGCCATGAACATGTCTGAACCTTCTTCCTAATGAATGGATCTTTGACACTCTAATTCTTCTTCTTGATGAATGGAGCTTTGAAACTCTGATCCTTCTTGACTGACTCAAACACGCTTCTGTAATACCGAGCTATGTGTCCAAAGTTGTTGCACTTGTAGCATACTATGGTCTCTTCATCAAAGCTTGATAGAGGAGAAAAAGAGTTGTGACTTTTGCTTGACTCTACTTGACTTTCCTTCTCCTTAGTTCTGAAATTGTTTTCTCTTTTTGTACATTCTTATTGATTGTGACCATATCCATTACAATAAAAACAATAGCCATAAAAATAAGACCTATTTATATATCTCTAACCTGATTACCTTTTGTAGCTTTGTTCTCTCCAACCTTCTCTATTTGGAATGTCCTCTGTATTTTTATCTTCTCCCCTTTTTGTTTCCTCTTTTGTAAGAGCTTTAGCATAGCTCTTTTTATTTTCAAATTCAATCCCTGTCTTATCTGAATATGCTTTTTGACTTTCCAATATCTTATTCAGCATGTTAGTGCTATCCTCAAATTTTGAATCACTAACTACTTTATCATTGACTACTTTATGAATATCTTCTTTTAAAGAGGCAATTTCAATAACATACCTTTGACATTCTTTTCTTTCTATTTCCAATTATGCTTTGAGATCTTCTTCATTCTTCTTAGCTTCTTCAAAGTGTGCTTGTAGATCTTCAATCATTTCCTTTGACTCCTGTTCATTTTTCTCGATCTGGCACTTTAATCTTTGATTCTTCTTCTCACCAGCTTTTAACTCTTCTAGAGCACAATTGAGTTCTCCTTCCATATCTACTTCAGCTTCCTCCTCTTCTTCTTCTTTATTATCATGTATGGCCATGAATATAATCTCTTCTTCTTTTGAATCTCTGACTCCACTATCTTCGCATGAGCTAGGATCTTTAGAATATAGACTCTTCTTCTTGAATTCCTTCTTAGATTTACCTTTGAAATTATTCTTGTATGTAGGATTTTCTTCTTCGTCATCTTTAACTTTATTTGGGCATCTAGCTAAAACATGTCCAATTTTCCATAATTAAAACATTTAAAAGGTAATTTTCCTTGATATTTACCTATTCCTCTTTTCGGCTTGCGAATGAAAAGTGTTCCATTGTGATCTTCATCATCACTGAAACTATCACTTGATTCTTGAATCTTAGCTTTCTCCTTCTTTGATGTCTTGAAATCCGCTTCTCTTTTTGAGGGTTTATCTTATTCTGTCTGCATCTCATATGCCGTGAGAATACCATGAAGCTCATCCATTTTTAGCTTGGCTAAATTCTTCATCTCCTTAATTTCCAAAACCTTTGCATCATATCTCATTGGTAAAGATCTCAAAACCTTTTGCACCATCATTGACTCATCCAATTTTTCTCCAAGACCTTGAATCTGATTTATGACTTGATCAACTCATAAAAGATAACTTGTTATATCTTCTTCTTCTTCCATCTTCAAACTTTCAAACTACCTTCTAAAAGTTTGCAACTTAGCTTATTGAACATTTCCATCACCTTTCTAAATATTCTCAAGTTTTACCCAAGTTTCATGAGCATATTTACATTGCATAACTTTAACAAATTCATATTCACATAAACCACATAAAATAGCATTTAAAGCTTTAGCATTACATTCACTTGCCTTCTTTTCTGCTGGAGTAATTGTAGATGTTTGTGGCTCTTCATATTCCTCCACCACTGATTTCCATATGTTGAATCCAAGGGCCATCAAATAAACCTTCATTATCATGCTCTAAAAAGCATAATTCATCCCATCAAACAAATGTGCCTTATTTGTAGAAAATCCTTCCTGTGACCCAGCCATCATGCTTTCTCGATCTACCTTCAAGCTATAAAACTTTTCAAAAAGGAACCTGCTTTGATACCAATTGTTAAGAATGAAATATACTGAGAGGGGGGGTGAATCAGTATATTATATATCTTATAAAAAATTCCCTTTATCAAATTCCACTTAATCAAAAATTCAAGATATGAAATAAAACTCAAATAATAAACATCACACAAGATAGAGAGAGACACCAGATATAACATGGAAACTGAATGTGGGAAAAACCATGGATAACAATCTCAAGTATATTCATGAGAACAAACCCATAGGAGCACCATACCCCTTTGCTGAGTACCAACCTCAGCTACAATTCGTGAGCACCAACCCACAAGAGCTTCAAACCCCTTTGTCGAGCACCAAGCCAGCTACTATTAGTGAGCACCAACCCACAGGAGCACCAACCCCTTTGTCGAGCACCAACCTAGCAACAATTCATGAGCACCATCCCATAAGAGGACCAACCCCTTTGTGTATACCAAACACCTATCTCTCAATGTTGCTATCTCAACAAATGATAGATCAATACAACATCTCCTTCCTCTCTCTCTCACCTTTGCTCTTCTAAGCTAGATATAACAAATACAAATCATATTCATCTCTCACAATTTCTCTTCTAAGATAGATATTACAATATCAAATCAACCTCTATATCTCATATTACAAATGGCTACTCAAGCCTTTATTTATAGCTTTCCAAATGACCTCTGGCCTTCCCCCTTTTTGACCCTTCAATCCTCATGGAAAATGGTGCCAATATTGGATGACCCTTCATATTCAAGTCTTTGAAAAGTCATGTGGTGACCCTTCATGACCAAAAATGTCCTTCCCACTTTTGTCCTTATCTTTGGTGACTTTCCGTATTCCTCAAAGTGTCCCTTCATGAGAAATTGTGCCCTTAATCTTTTGTCTTCACTTGGTGACTCTTGGTATTCCCCTAGATGACTCTTCATGGGAAAATGCACCCCATCCTTCTTTTATCTTTATTCTGTGGCTCTTCAACTTCTCTATGGGCCCTTCTTTTGTCTCATATGCAACCAAAAATATATTCATTAATATTAAATAAATATTAACTCACATTAGCCAAGATAAACAACATTAAATGTGATTGGGCCTTTATCACCAATAATACTAGACCTTTGACATCAATGACAATATTTCCAACAATCTCCCCCTTTGTCATTGATGGCAACCTCAATCCTGAAACTGCCACATCCTATCACCTACACATACTGTCATTTGAAAATATACAGTAACTCCCCCTTACTATAGTAACTTGTACCTGTACCTATTATTCTCTCCCTTTGACATCAATGGCAAAGGGCCTACCTAGAGCTAACACTTAGCTCCCCCTCACTTGATGCTAAACATCAATGGCAGGAAGTAATAGAAATTACTCCTAACTCCTCTCGCTGATCTATGAATGTATCCTTTGATCATGCCTTTGAGAAGATATCTGACAATACATACACATTATTTCCTATCCTTTGAGCATTTGCAATCAACTCATTTAAATCTTTTCTTCTAATCTCATAACCGTCAGCATGAAACCTTAATGTGTATCCTTGATCACAAATTTGACTAACACTCAACAGATTATGCTTAAGACCTTTTACATACAAAACATTTTTAGTCTTAGTTCTACCATAATCCAAACTCAAAGTACCTTTTTTGGTTATCTTGGTAGTGGTTTTATCTCTAAACCTCACTGTACCACCATTGATCTTCTTTAGAGATATGAATTTACTTTTATCTCTAGTCATATGCCTCAAACATCCACTATCAATTAACCATGGCTAATCTTTACCTCTTACATGTAGTGCTATCTGAACCATCATTGAATCTTCAGATTGTTTCTTTTGCCATGAACATGTCTGAACCTTTTTCCTGATGAATGGATATTTGACACTCTAATTCTTCTTCTTGATGAATGGATATTTGAAACTCTGATCCTTGTTGACTGAATCAAACACGCTTCTAAAATACCAAGCTATGTGTCCGAAGTTATTGCACTTGTAGGATACTATGGTCTCTTTATCAAAGCTTAATAGAGGAGCAAAAGAGTTGTGGCTTCTGCTTGACTCTACTTTACTTTCCTTCTCCTTATTTCTAAAATTGTTAGCTCTTTTTCTACATTCTAATTTCTTATGACCATAATCATTATAATAAAAATAATAGCCATAAAAATAAGACATGTCTGTATATCTCTGACCCGATTGCCTTTTGTAGCTTTGTTCTCTCCAGCCTTCTCTATTTAGAATGTCCTCTGTATTTTTCTCTTCTCCCCTTTTTGTTTCCTCTTTTGTAAGAGCTTCAGCATAGCTCTTTTTGTTTTCAAATCCAACCCTTGTCTTATCTGAATATGCTTTTTGACTTTCCAATATCTTATTCAGCATGTTAGTGTTATCCTCAAATTTTGAATCACTAATTACTTTATCATTGACTGCTTTATGAATATCTTCTTTTAAAGAGGCAATATCAATAACATACCTTTGACATTATTTTCTTGCTATTTCCAACTGTGCTTTGAGATCTTCTTCATTCTTCTTAGATTCTTCAAAGTGTGCTTGTAGATCTTCAATCATTTCCTTTGACTCTTGTTCATTTTTCTCGATCTGGCACTTTAATCTTTGATTCTTCTTCTCACCAACTTTTAACTCTTCTAGGGCACAATTGAGTTCTCCTTCCATATCTACTTCAGCTTCCTCCTCTTCTTCTTCTTGATTATCATGTATGGCCATGAATATAATCTCTTCTTCTTTTGAATCTCTGACTCCACTATCTTCGCCTAAGCTAGGATCTTTAGAATACAGACTCTTCTTCTCTAATCCCTTCTTAGATTTGCCTTTGAAATTATTCTTGTATGTAGGCTTTTCTTCTTCATCATATTTAACTTTATCTGGGCATCTAGCTAAAAAATGTCCAATCTTTCCATAATTAAAACATTTAAAAGGTAATTTTCCTTGATATTTACCTATCCCTCTTTTTGGCTTGTGAATGAAAAGTGCTCCATTGTCATCTTTATCATCACTAGAACTATCACTTGATTCTTGAATCTTAGCTTTCTCCTTCTTTGATGTCTTGAAAGCCACTTCTCTTTTTGAGGGTTTATCTTGTTCTGTCTGCATCTCATAAGCCGTGAGAATACCATGAAGCTCATCCATTTTTAGCTTGGCTAAATTTCATCTCCTCAATTGCCAAAACCTTTGCATTATATCTCATTGGTAAAGATCTCAAAACCTTGTGCACCATCGTTGACTCATCCAATGTTTCTCCAAGACCTTGAATCTGATTTATGACTTGATCAACTCATAAAAGATAACTTGTTATATCTTCTTCTTCTTCCATCTTCAAACTTTCAAACTACCTTCTAAAAGTCTGTAACTTAGCTTGCTGAACCTTTCCATTGCCTTTGTAAATACTCTCAAGTTTTTCCCAAGTTTCATGAGCAGATTTACATTGCATAACTTTAACAAATTCAGATTCACATAAACCACATAAAATAGCATTTAAAGCTTTAGCATTACATTCACTTGCCTTCTTTTTTTTTGGAGTAATTGTAGATGTATGTGGCTCTTCATATTCCTCCACCACTGATTTCCATATGTCAAATCCAAGGGCCATCAAATAAACCTTCATTCTCATGCTCCAAAAAGCATAATTCATCCCATCAAACAAAGGTGCTTTATTTATAGAAAATCCTTCCTGTGACCTAACCATTGTGCTTTCCTGATCTACCTTCAAGCTGTAAAACTTTTCAAAAAGGAACCTGCTCTGATACCAATTGTTAAGCATGAAATATACTAAGAGGGGGGGTGAATCAATATATTATATATCTTATAAAACTTTCCCTTTATCAAATTCCACTTAATCAAACATTCAAGATATGCAATAAAACTCAAACAATAAACATCATACAAGATAGAGAGAGACACTAGATATAACATGGAAACCTAATGTGGGAAAAACCACGAAGAACAATCTCAAGTATATTCATGAGAACAAACCCATAGGAGCACCATACCCCTTTGCTAAGTACCAACCTCAACTACAATTCGTGAGCACCAACCCATAGGAGCTTCAAACCCCTTTGTCGAGCACCCACCCCTTTGCCAAGCACCATCCCACAGGAGCACCATGTCATGTCCCCTTTTTAGTCGACATGTGCAAAGTAGATGATTAGCCTATTATGCAACCCTCGTAGGCTGATGAGGTGGATAGAGGGTCTTGATGGAGCTGGGCTTGGCTTTCGTTCGGGCACTTTCGGGCATGAATTAAGGGAGATATTAATATTTGATTGATTTAATCAAATATTAATTATTTGAACTAATTTTAATTAATTATTAATTAATAATTAATTAATTATTAATTATTAATGATTTGGTCTAATTTGAGGATGCAAATTCTAAATTAAGACTTGGTCTAATTTTAAGACCCTAGTTCTAATTTAAGGAAGTCTAATTTAAGGGAGTCTAATTTTAGCAAGCACACCTTTGGAGGTGTATAAGAATCTCTCATGAGAGAGAGTTTGTATCCATGCTTATTATTGATATTGATTCTTGTTAAGAAATTCTTTTGTGAAGACTGAGCCAAGGGTTCCAGGATTCCAATTGCAGTGAAGAACGTCAACTCTTCATTGTGTGCGATTCAGAGGTTGTGAAAGATCAGCCGATCTATTGCCGAATTGAGAGATAACTTCACACAGAAGTTATCATAGTATTACAGGTATTTGAGAGATAACTTCACTCAGAAGCTATCACAAGGGTTTACAGGTATTTTCTTTATTTTGGGTTTTTGATTCAAGAATTATCCAGATATAGATCTTTTGTGTCAGCCCATAATTCTACAGATCAGGATCAGGCATACAGGGTGTGTTATATCAGCGGCCGTACGACTTCCGTACAGATCTGCGAAAAATCCGTACGCATCTATAGAAAGTTCAGGTACCGACATCGGCGAACATGAACTTACAGAGACCGACATCGGTCGACTCATCACCGACGTCGGCAAGGGGACCACTACAGGTCGACCGACGACGGTAGTATAACCGACGTCGGCGACTGTGTTTTTTACACAGCAGGCCGAGACGTGCCAGATTCAACCCAGTTTGCGGAATATTCAGGCTATAAGGCTGAACTTTCGATATTCTTTGTATACCTAACAGAGGATCTCAAATTGTAAGCTTATGAGCAAATAAATAAGAAATTATACTGTGATTTATTCATCTATTTGAAGATATTTTGCAGAAATTCAGATAAGCAATTTGGAGCTTTGTTTTGATATTCGAAGGGATATTACAGTGGTATCAGAGCTAAATCCTGCCATCCTGAGGGTTTAGAAATTTTATGCAGCCACAAGAGTTGCGACCACACGGGTATTACACACGCAGTAAAGCTTTGCTTGAAGGTACTCAAGTTCTAGAACAACCGCCGGAAGACATGGGTGATGATATTGGCAGGGCTCGTATTCCTCACCATCCGAGAGACCAAGATGATCCAGAGGTTTTACTTACTCTTAGAGAACTACGAGAAGGGCAAAGGCAGAATAACCAGGTATTACAGTAGTTGGCAGTAGCACTGCCAAGATTGGGTTCTCCGAGGAGACATTCCCCACACCGTGAGGATGTCAGGAGTGTTGCAGGATCACAGCGAGGCCATGGGACTATTTCTCATACAGTGAATAGGCCTACTAGGCCTATCTTTGTGAGACAGGAAGCAGAGGAGGTGATAGCAGGTGAGGAGCATGAGGAGACATTTACGGACACACTTAGGGCAGCGACTGAAGAGTGGGAGTCATTACCCCATGTGGTCAGGGAGATGATTACTTTTGACCGATTCCTCACACAAAGGAAAGAACATTATCGAGGTCGACAGAATGGGAGACCAAGACCCCTGAACAATGATCTGAAGCAGGCTACGAGTAGGCTCACACTAGCAACATTTGACGGTAGTGGTAAGGTGACAGCACAGGCCTGGGTTAGTAAGCTGGATACATTTCTCACATTGCGACCGATGGGTGAGGAAGATGCTATCAGATATGCGACACTACATCTTGAGGGAGTAGCTCACGATTGGTGGCACCATGGGATGGTGACACTCCATCATGATCGGATCACTTCTTATCAGGAGTTTGTGGACAGGCTGGTAGAGCGTTTTGACAGGAGGGATCCAGAGTCCTATTTCCGAGAGTTGGCACAGTTGCGCCAAAGCGGCAGTCTAGAGTCTTACATTGGTGACTTCCAGAAGTTATCAGTTATGGTTCCTGACATTTCAGAGAGGCGACTAGTAGTACTCTTCATGGAGGGCTTGACAGAACCAATGAGAGGTTGGATCAAAGGCTTTGATCCTCCTTCCTTGCAGGAAGCTATGAAGAAAACGCGCAGTATGGAGATGGCAGCGCCATCAAGTAGATCTAACTCCAGAGGTACTTCTTCATCGAGAGACCATAAGCACTCCAACGGGGATACAGAGAGACCGGATTTCAACATAGATAAATCCGGGGTTAAAAATGATTCAAAGGCCAATCCAGCAGCACCACCTTTGGATCGTGAGGCGCTTAATGATCTACGTAGGAAGAAGCTTTGATTCTACTGCAAAGGTCCATATGATATCCATCACGATTGCCCTCTGAGGCCTAAGGGCAAAGCAAATCGTGTGATGTGGGCATATTATGAGGATGCAGAATCAGAAGATTTCAAACAGCAGGATAGTTTTGAGGGGGCAGAGGCTTCAGAGCCTAAGGCAGAGGCAGATTTAGAGCTTCATATACAGGAGGCACGCCTATCCAGCATTCAATCGGATGAGTCATTCAGACTTCGTGGAGTTTTGGCAGGGCAGAAGGTTACCACCCTTCTTGATACAGGAGCTACACATAATTTCATAGATGCTAGATTGGTGGAGGAGCGTGGACTCACTACCAAAGATTTTGAGGGGATTAGAGTCAAGGTAGCCGATGGTCACACTCTTAGGTGTGAGCGCATGATTAGAGATCTCCCATTGCGCTTGAACAACTATGAGTTCAAGGCTAATTATTTTGTAGTGAACATGGGGGACATAGAATTAGTCTTGGGTATGAAGTGGCTTCATTCATTTGAGGAAGTTACTCTTCATCTCAAAGATATGGAGGTTCATTTTCAGGTTGATGGGAAAACACATATTCTTAAGGCAATACGGGGCAGCAGCTTCAAGCATATGTTTTTTCATCGGATGGAGATGCCTATACTACATGACATGATAGAGTGCGATGATGAGGGCACATTGGCACCAACAGAGGAGAGATATGAGGACGAGCTTTGTCTTGAGGTGAGTTCAGTTCAAGAGTCAGCACATGTGGTAGAGGCTCAGCGTTCTTTTACAGGAGGGTCACATGTTGATGACGATATGCGTATAGGAGACAGAGGTGATGTGACGCCATTGGATGAGAGTGGTGATGGACAGGGCCTGGAGTTTGTGTTGGTTGACAGCACTGTAGATCGAGACTTCATTTGGGATCCGGGTATTCAGCGATTGCTTGAGGGCAAGCAATTTCAGGAGGGGCGGATTGTCATGTCCCCTTTTTAGTCGACATGTGCAGAGTAGATGATTAGCCTATTATGCGACCCTCGTAGGCTGATGAGGTGGATAGAGGGTCTTGATGGAGCTGGGCTTGGCTTTCGTTTGGGCACTTTCGGGCATGAATTAAGGGAGATATTAATATTTGATTGATTTAATCAAATATTAATTATTTGAACTAATTTTAATTAATTATTAATTAATAATTAATTATTAATTAATAATTAATTAATTATTAATTATTAATGATTTGGTCTAATTTGAGGATGCAAATTCTAAATTAAGACTTGGTCTAATTTTAAGACCCTAGTTCTAATTTAAGGAAGTCTAATTTAAGGGAGTCTAATTTTAGCAAGCACACCTTTGGACGTGTATAAGAATCTCTCATGAGAGAGAGTTTGTATCCATGCTTATTATTGATATTGATTCTTGTTAAGAAATTCTTCTGTGAAGACTGAGCCAAGGGTTCCAGGATTCCAATTGCAGTGAAGAATGTCAACTCTTCATTGTGTGCGATTCAGAGGTTGTGAAAGATCAGCCGATCTATTACCGAATTGAGAGATAACTTCACATAGAAGTTATCATAGTATTACAGGTATTTGAGAGATAACTTCACTCAGAAGCTATCACAAGGGTTTACAGGTATTTTCTTTATTTTGGGTTTTTGATTCAAGAATTATCCAGATATAGATCTTTTGTGTCAGCCCATAATTCTACAGATCAGGATCAGGCATACAGGGTGTGTTATATCAGCGGCCATACGACTTCCGTACAGATCTGTGAAAAATCCGTACGCATCTACAGAAATTTCAGGTACCGACATCGGCGAACAGGAACTTACAGAGACCGACATCGGTCGACTCATCACCGACGTCGGCAAGGGGACCACTACAGGTCGACCGACGACGGTAGTATAACCGACGTCGGCGACTGTGTTTTTTACACAGCAGGCCGAGACGTGCCAGATTCAACCCAGTTCACGGAATATTCAGGCTATAAGGCTGAACTTTCGATATTCTTTGTATACCTGACAGAGGATCTCAAATTGTAAGCTTATGAGCAAATAAATAAGAAATTATACTGTGATTTATTCATCTATTTGAAGATATTTTGCAGAAATTCAGATAAGCAATTTGGAGCTTTGTTTTGATATTCGAAGGGATATTACACACCAACCCCTTTGTGTATACCACACACCTATCTCTCAATGTTGTTATCTCAACAAATGATAGATCAATACAACATCTCCTTCCTCTCTCTCTCACCTTTGTTCTTCTAAGCTAGATATAACAAATACAAATCATATTCATCTCTCACAATTGCTCTTCTAAGCTAGATATTACAATATCAAATCAACCTCTATATCTCATATTACAAATGGCTACTCAATCCTTTATTTATAGATTTCCAAATGACCTTTGGCCTTCCCCCTTTGTGACCCTTCAATCCTCATGGAAAATGGCACCAATCTTGGATGACCCTTCATATTCAAGCCTTTGAAAAGTCATGTGGTGACCCTTCATGACCAAAAACATCCTTCCCACTTTTTTCCTTATCTTTGGTGACTTTTCATATTCCTCAAAGTGTCCCTTCATGATAAATTGTGCCCTTACTCTTTTTTCTTCACTTGGTGACTCTTGGTATTCCCCAAGATGAATCTTCATGGGAAAATGTGTCCCATCCTTCTTTTGTCTTTATCCCATGGCTCTTCAACTTCTCCATGGACCCTTATTTTCTCTCATATGCAACCAAAAATATATTCGTTAATTTTAAATAAATATTAACTCACATTAGCCAAGATAAACAACATTAAATGCAATGGGGCCTTTATCACCAATAATACTAGACCTTTGACATCAATGACAATATTTCCAACAATTAGTTCTTATAATTTTTTCCCTTGGGTATTATGTAGATGGTTGTCATTGTTTCATGAAGAGTATCTAATATTTTGGTCACAATAGAGCTCCAAATTTTCAATTTACACTTGATAGGTAAAAGGTAAAGTGAGTAGATTATAAATGTCAACTTGATTTATATTCATTTGGATGTATTATCCTTGAAAATTGAATGTATTAATTCACTATTTTTAATGAATAAATGGTACCAATGGATTTAGCTCCATTCCTTGTCTATTCTTTCCATTTGAATTTCTTAAATCTAGTTTTCATGAATTTTATTGCCATGTGTAATTTCTTACCTACTCTTAGGTGCCTAGCCAACATAATGTGATAAATGTCTCTTTTCCATGCTTCTAGGATTGGAATTTGTGTCTTTGTTATCTAACTACTGGCTGAGGGACATGTGTATGAATATCAATAATCTAGTCATATGTGGGATATGGCCTATGGTAATTTATTATTTTGGTTATGGGTTAGTGGGATAATGGCACATGGATGGTTTTCACTACTCTGCTTGCCCAAGATAATCTATATGAAAAACTCTATTGACATCACCTATGGGTGAGTAGGTGATGAAACATAGATGGATATCACTAATCCACTTTCCCATGATATCCTTATTAATAACTTTAATACCATCACCTCTAGGTGAGCTCGATAATGACATGTGGATGCCTCTCTAATCCACTTACCTGGAATATCCATATGAATAACTCTACTAACATCACCTTTGGGAGAATGGTATGATGAAATGTCGATAGCTCTCACTACTTTACTTACTTGGGATAATCTATATGAGGAACTATATTGATGTCACCTTTGGGTGATCTAGATGATGACATATGGATAGATCTCACTACTCTACTTGCTTGGGATATCCATACGAGGAACTCTATTGACATTACCTCTAGGTGAGTGGGATGATGACACATGTATAGATCTCACTAATTTTATTTCCTAAGATATTTGTATGATGAACTCTTTTGATGTTATCTCTAGTTGATTAGGATGATGACACATATATGGCTCTCACTACTCCACTTGAGATATTTGTACAAGTAAATTTATTAATGTGACCTCTAGGTGAGTAGGATGATGACACATTGAAAGATTACATGAGCTATAGTATGTCTGAGGAAAACTTAATCCTATAATAACTTATTTAAGACACAAAATAGGTAAATAATTAACTAAAATCATAGCACATAAATTCATTTAGATATTCAATCATAAATCAAACATGTAGATAAATACTAAAGTAAATGAAAATCAAAGGAAAAAAGTTAATCATATAATATGTCTTATGTATAAATTTGATTCTCCTATAACTTTGAAACATACTAAAAATATAAAAATAACCTTAAGTTTATACTTTTCAAATTCCATTGCATAGACTTCTAGTTCACAATACATTGAATTAGGATATTTAATCAATAGTGGTCCTTATTTGGATTTTTGAAAATGGGATGCATGTGTTAGGGCACAACACATAGTACATAATTGGAAAAAATAAGAATAAAAATGTAAATTTAATGACACCATAAGAATATTCAATATGGATAAGTTATTTAAGGGTTATTTATTAATGTTCAAGTTAAAATATCACTTAGAAGATAGTTATCAATATCACACACTAGGTAAGCATCATAAAGGCTGGTTTTATATGCTTGTACCCACTCCCTGGGCTACATAAATATATGAAATGATGAACTTAATATGTAGAATTAGTGCCAACTATATTTCACTAGTTCTCAATGATTATTAAATCAAATTAAAAGGCATTCGGCTTTTAAAAAATAGTTACATGATTGGGATAACAAAGCTACCGTTTGTAGTTAACACTATGGCCATTAGTCAGCCTAAGTGAATTTAGGCACTACCAAAAGGTTATAATATGCATTTAAACATGAGGTAAAAAATAAAATTATAATTTTAAATTATGAGTGATAAAAACAAGCCTTACTCCAAGATGAAATTATAAACAACTACTAACATGACCCCCATTCGTATACCTAACAAGGTGAAATTAAGGATTTAGATACATAAATATGTTTAAAACTTGAAACTCAAAATAAGGTTCAATATATATCTTAGGCTATAATTATTCAGGATAACCTCAAACTAACTTATTTCTATAAATAACACATTTAAGCAAAACACTAAACATGATTACCCTGAATCAATGCTAAGCACACTAATCTTTAAATTGATAAATTAGGTACAAAAACACCCTTGTATAATGTTTATAATAAAGAGATGATTTTTTTAGTATTAGAATGTTTTTTATAAGTCATTTCAATATTTTATTATGAATAAACTAAAAAAAAATCATATTTAATGGATTATAATATATTTACAAACTTCTTCTCAAAACAAGCTTTGAATTTTACCTCACTAAAAATAGAAAAAGCCTAGAATACATTTATTTGATTCAACATATGTTAAGTTTAAGCTATTAAAATTTAATTACAACTTTTATATTTTATAAATTTCATTTTATTTTCACAAGTTCCAAATTGATTTTAGAGATGAAATAATACTATAATTTTTCTCCCACAAAATTGTCTCTAGTATTAGTCAAAATGTATAGATTTTGATGGAGTTAAAAAACTCATCTAGTTATTATTTACATAATCCTAAAAATAAAATAATTAGGTTCAAGTCTTAGATTAGTTAAATCTCCATTTTTGGTATATTTTTTCTTTATTTCTAATATTGTTTTAAAAGGATTGAAGAATGATAATAAGTATCTAGAAACTTATTTATTTGATTTAAAGATAATTTAAATGTGTAATCTGATTTGCATAACTTGGGTTTATACTAATACATTTAATTAATTTATAACTTGATCTCCTAGTGAAATTTTGATTTTGCACAAGATACCTTAGAATGTTCCACTCATTGCCAAAGTTGTTTCTAAGTTTACATATAGTTTTAGACTAGCCTATGACATACATGAGCTTCATTCATAAGTTATTAAATTGTGTTACATAACCTATCTAAATTAATTACTGAATAAAACAAATAATATATCTCAAGTATCACATAACTATCATTCACAAGGTATTAAATAATATCTCTTACCATGCCTAGATGGAATGTATTCATTTTGAAAATGTTTAGCAAATTTCATTTTTCAATTTGATCACTTAATCTTAAAAAGGGGGAAAAACATGTGGGTTAAGTAAGTAATAATAAATTAAGTTACTAACATCCATTTTTTAAAAATTCCACTTGATTTAAGTTTTGATGTGATGAATCTCCACCAATGGATTAAATAAATATCCACTAATAGTTATAGGTTTTATAAAGGTTTCCCTAGTATATTTTTCTTATGGGAAATATAAAAGGTCAACTCGTAGGGTTTACTCCTTTTTTTGGATAATGGTAAACAAACATGTTTTAAAGGTACCTGAACCATTAAAATATTAAAATATATAATTATTTAGCCAAAAAATGGACAAAATACAAACATCCCCTAAGAAGTTACCATGCTTCCACTGAAGTTTTAGTGTTTAATTCACTCCTCTCTTTATCTTTTTTTATTGGTACAAATTGTAGGTTTGAGGAAGGATCTTAAGCAATGGGCCCAAATGATTTGAATCCCAAACTTATTTGAGGTATATACATAGTTTAAATACAAAAATAATTAACTTGAATATATATTATTAATTTATAATTTTAAATAATCATTTGTTTTTATTTTTAATGTGTGTGTGTGTGTGTGTGTGTGTGTGGGCAGGCGGGGTCGGTGGGTCGGTGTGTTGTGTTCACACACACATGTGTGTAGGCACACCCACATATCTACATACGTATTTTTGATGTGTTAAATGAATTAAAACCTATTATTTTACATTTTATAATTTGTAATAACTATTGACCAAATTTGAATTATAGTCAAACAAGGTCAACACCTATCATTTTAAACTTTTCAAGAAGGTTTATACACATCCTATGGGGTCTCATATTGTCCTATATATCTTACTTGGTCTTGTCCTAGTCCTTGTTTAATTTCATTTCCCTTGAATTGGCTTAGTAAACCATAGTCAACCTTGTGTCAAATTTTCATAATATGGCATTTATCATGTTTCAATATGTTTACAGATCATAAATTGGTCATTCATTGTGTCTCATGTGCAAAAAGGGGTCTTTTAGCCACCTTTTAGCATATTAATTGACTTATACTTAAGTTTTTAGAATAAAATTTGACACCAAGGTGATTTTAAATATGGATCATGTCAGGATCATGCTAGGTGATAGTTATAAGTCAGGTTCGTCAGTCAAGAAGCAATTTTCCCTAAAAAATAGGCCTTTTCTAACACTTGTATAGACTTTTCAAGCTCCTTTGTAGCAAAAAATATGTTTGTGTGACTCTTCACCTCCAAATAGGTCATATACATGTTTGGTTTTCATATTTTTCACAAAAAGTTTCTTCTTTCTCCACTAGCAAGCCAAGGTAGGGCAAGTTCAAGCACTCACTATGGAAGCTCCAAGTGGAGTTAAGAGAAATGCTTCTACAAGTGGATATTAATCTGAGTAAAATTCACATACATAATAAGAAATTGTATATTGGTGTATTTTACTTCATTAACAATGGTTAACACTCCAGATAGCTTTTTATGCCTATTCAACCATGAGGGCATCTCTTTTTGAATCTATTTCAACTTTTATTGCTTTTAATTAATGGAATTGTTTGTTTTAAGTGCTCCTACGCATTTTTCAAGACATTACCATGCTTTTTTTGGTGATATAAACATTAAGTACTTGGGAAAGCCTCTTTTAGGTTTGTACTTGCTTGTAAAATGCCTAGTTTGCATTTACAGTCATCTTAGTTACCTTGTAAATGGTTTCTCCATGTTGGGAAAGTGATTTTATGATATTTTGATGATGCTATTGGTATTTTTGTGTTGGAAGGGTTGAAAATTGTTTTTTTGGTGCTTGAAAGGCCTTGCCTTACATGCTTTTGCTCTCTTAGGGGGTTGTCTCAATCCACATAGTCAGAAGTTTCACCTACATGAGTATGTTGACATCATCATGACCAAGAAATAACCTTCACAATGGCATCAATACTTTAAAGGTACTTGGAGTGAATTTTATAGAGGTATAAGATAGATATAGAAGGATCAAAAGGTTGTGAGAGGTCAAGAGAAAGTGACTATGTTTTTGGTCTATTAGTCCCTAAAAATTGCAAATAGAGTTCCTAAGTGCTTTTGAAGTTTTCATATTATGAAATCATGGTGATTTTGAATGACTTTGATTGGTTCACCTCATATCCCTATCCAAATGCACTACTTATTCCAATTTTAAGATCAAAAGGAAGAGTGGAGATGATAATTTGAACAACCTCAAAATGGACAAAAAATCATTGAATCCAAATAGTGATGTCTATAGGGTATGAATGGCAAATTGGTCTTGCACTCCATTCAGATGCACCTAGATCATGCTACTAAGTTGAAACCATAATAAATATTTTAAATGTAAAATACTAAACTAAAATGACAAAATAAAGGGTGAATTTGATGTTTGAACCCCTCAACAACCTCCCTTGTTCATACATGGGCTTGGGAGAGGCCATCCACAATCAGGTAGGGTTTTCCAAATAGTCATGAAAGGTTGATATTTGGTCATAACTTGAGTTTAAAAATTTATCATTAGGTATAAGGTGGTTTTATTCTTTCAAATACCTTCATGAGAATCAAAATACCTCATTCAAGTTCAAAAGAAGCCTATAAACATCTTTATAGGCCTAGAAACACAATGAAGGCAAGGTATGTTGAAAGTGAGGAGAAAGTTGAAAGTTTATGTTTAGTTTGGGGTTATAAAGTTGATATAAGGTGAAATTAATGAAGGGTAAATTTAATTAACTAAATATAAACCTAAACACATCATGAGTTATGCCTGAATTAGCCAAAACACCACTAAATAGGGGTAGGAATGATGACTATGACAGTCAGTGCAGAAGATGACCTAATGGAGGGTCTTGAACATGGAGGGTCTTGAAGATACCCTTAAGCCTAAAAGCCAAATTAAAGGTCATGTGATTTTTTGACATTTTTCATGCCTTAAAATTTGTATATTAATGTTTTAAAAGGTAAATTTAAGGTTTTTAAGCTATAAATAGTCAAATTAATTTATTATAATCTCAAGTGGAGTCTCAAATGATAGGCAGACCTATTGGCAAGGTCTAGGCCTAATGACAAACAGGGGTAAGTTTTCATTTTTATATATTGAGGAGATAATAAAATGATGGGAAAATGTTTTTGGGGTGAATATACAATTTATTTAACAATTTTTTTTAGGATAACTCATCAAGAATCCAATTCTTGGCTTGTAAGCTCCCAAACCCTCATAAAATGTACAAAATGGCTGGAATGGTCAAGTTGAAATGTTCATAACTTTCATGATATTATGCATGGGACATGGAGGAATTTATGATATTTGTATAAGGTCCTTTAGGATCCCTCAATTTAATTTGGAAATAATTGTAATTTACCATATTTATGAACAAAGGTTAAGAGGGATAGTCACTCCAAAACCCTCTCTAACCCTATTTTAGGACCTGATGGTGAAAATCAAGCTAGAAGTGACTCCAGATGGATGAATTTGACCATTATTTCTAAATTTTTTTAAAACTCCATTAGGATCATATCCATGGAATTAAATTGTACAGAAATGTATGAAAAAGAGGAAAATAGGGCTTATTTTGACCATTTTTGTGTTGTGCAGGCATGGTGAACTTACAAGAGATTAAATCACTTTTATAGGGAATACTAGGACTTTTTATAAGTCAAAATTGTCATTATATCAAGTTTCTAAGCTCATAAGTGTGCCTTTCAACTCTTTCTTTTTATCTAGTCTAGTGAGCCAGCTAGAGAGGACTTGGAAAAAATGGTGAATCTTCATTTTGGGAGTCTTTTAAGGCCAATTTATTGTAGTTTATGGTATGATAACTCCTTAAACATGTATTTTTTCTTATCTTATGGATCATATTTTGGTTTTTAATAGATTTAAGGTGATAAGTGTGAAAGGTGAAGGGAAAAGGGCTATTTTGAGATTACCAAGTATGATTATGCATGGGCACAATGATAAGGAGGGTCAAGATCCTATCCAGTGCATGTGAGGGATTTTTAGTAATCCCTCCTACTCATTTTAATCATAAAAATTTATTGGAAATATATTTTGGGTAGTTTTGTAAGGCCAATCATAAAGGGCAATTTTCTATGCATAGAAAAGGAGTTTCTTGACTATTTATAGGTTTTGGATGATTAAAGATGATATTTATAACTCCTAACATGATATTTATCACCCCATACTTCTCTCATAAATTTTTATGATATTCACATTGGTGACACATGTCTTTTTGCCTCTTCAACTTTCCCTCTCTCTCTCTTCTTCCAAGTTCTATAAATTAGGCCTTCTTGGCCATTGTATGGATATCTATTTTCCTAGGTATGGAAAATCCCTACCAAATTTTTTCATTGAAAATCAATAAAGACAAGTTTTTTACCTCATTAAAATATTTCACTAAGTGTACATGATGGTTGTTGGTCTTGTGCAAGTGTAAGTTCCATTTACCTTCACATGTTACTCTCCTTAGTACCTTGTGTGTTTGTGATCTCTTTCTTGCAGGTCAATAAGAAGTGTCAAAGTGGATTTTAGGTGTAGTGAGTAGGCTACTTAATATAGTGTCTTATAATGCTTACTTTCTAGTTCTTCCTAGCCTATGCTATCTCTAAGAACCCATGTTGAAACATTGATGTGAGAGGGAAGATTAACATTTGGATGAAGTGTATGTACAACTTGTACTTATTTCCAAGTGCATGAAAATGGTATTATTAGAGAAATTATTTTGGTGTATCACCTCCTCTAGACTAGGTTTACTTTCATGTTATCCCTATCCCTTTTCATCCCCAAAGTGTTAGTAGTAGGATATGAGCTTTAGTGATGTATCAAGGGGATCTAGTCCCTCATCTAGAGATCCACCTCCTAATAGGGATACCCACAGCCCTGAGGTGGTTCCATTTTCTCACTTAAATGAGGAGAAGCTTGTCCCATATCCTCATTGGGTGCAAGTTCAAGTGACAATAGTAACCTTTAAAATAAATATTTTTAAATCCTTTTCTTTTATAGTACAAATATGAAAACACAAAATTTTCATATTCAATTTTTTTCAAAATTCAATAAATATTTGTAATAGAGATAATACATCCACATATTTTCATTATGAAGTAAATATAAAATAATAAAATTATTTTAAAATTAATATACAAGAGGAGATGAAATTAATATAACAAGGCAACCCATAAATCAACATTTCAAAGGGGAAGAAGAAACATTTATTTCCATAAAATCAACTCACTTTTCAACAAATTTCAAGGGAAGAAGAGACAATCATATTCTTTAATATGCTACTAAATACAATTACTCAAAAGGTTCGATAATTTCTATGTTCTTAGAGGATAACTACTTTTTTCCTATTTTATTCCAAAATAAAAATATCAACATAATGTCTTTCACAATTATAAATAAATATTAAAATTACATTTTATTTTTCCATTGTATTGACAAAGATTAAAATAACTATTTTTTAAATCTTAAATTTTGATTTTCCTAGCACAAAGAGGGTGAGGGGTGTGTATGTGTGGGTGTGTATTCATATATACCTAGACACACACCCACCCACACCCACACACATACACACACACACACACACACACACACACACACACACACACACACACACACACACACACACACACACACACACACACACACACACACACACACACACACACACACACACACACACACACACACACACACACACACACACACACACAAAAAGAGAAAGTTTAACTCAAAATTAGATTATGAGAGTGAGAGAGAACCATTATATTCAACAAGAAATATTTTCTAATGTATCATAACACTTTTTAAAAATCTAAATCAAAAGATAACATTTACTTAAGAGGGATTGAAAGGGTTTGAAAGAGAAAGATGGAAGAGGGAGCATGGCCACGAATGCAGCTGTGCTGAAACCCTATCCTCTGTGGGTTGGTGTCTACGTGGCCCCCAATCCTTTTGTGTTTGTGTTTATGCGCAGATCTCTCTACTTCAAGATCTTTTACTGCGTGGATCTTTATTTTTGCTTCGACTTTCTATTTTGCAGATGGTTTACGGACTGGTTTTCCAGCCCGTGTGACTTTGGTCTTGGCATGGTAGTTATACAGCTTGTATAACTTGTTGTGTGTGGTTGCGTGGCAATGTAGTGTTTATTTTTTATGGCACGGATCTATTTTGTTACCTCAAATTTTTGGGTTGTGGCTACCGTGTGGACCAAGACCCTGTTCTCCATGGGTTGGTGTTTTCTTTGGTGTTATTTTGATTGCCATGGCAGCGTATCCTCTGAGCAGAGGGGGAGACCTCACAGAATCTTGGGTGGATGGAAAGGATGGTGGTGGCGACAAATCTGGGGGTTTTGCTAGTGGTGTTGTCAGTTTTGGGCAGTGCATTTTTTGGGATCCATGGTGCTGGTGCTGAAATGATGAGATCCTTAATCCTGGTTTGTTTCAAGTTGTTTAACCTAGTTTTGTGTAGGTTTCAGGTCCTTGTAAAACCTAGTTTTATTTTACTATTTTTCTGTGTGTTTGCCTTCCTAGGCGGTTTGTATTGTTTATTCTTTTTGGATCTATAAAGGGTATTGGGGCCCCTTCAAAATCTAGTTTTACCTTAATATAAAACATTTACTTAAGAGGTTTTTATAAAACAAACACTAATGAATGATATGCACATAATATTACCTCTTCTTGACACTTTTCATTCATATCGTAAGATTATGACATTCGATGAAAATCTCCTCCTCCTTCCAAAACTCTCCCTTCAACATCTCCACTATAATCTCTCCACAAAAATGAACTCAAAAGTGGAAAAGAGTTGGAAATAAAAGTAGAGGTCAATTCTTTTCCCTTAAACTCTCCACCAAACTCATTAAATAAAGATGGTACCACCTCTTACATGGGTCCTTTATCATCTTACAACACCCTTAACTTTATTTAAAATCCCTTACAAGGACACGTGGGTTTACTTATACATGTAACTAACCCTTGTACTTCACTTACAAGATTAAAAAATTCCATCTTACAAGACCATACCTATGTTACACTTATTAATAAATTATCTTACAAAAACCTTTCTATACTACATAATTTTCACAACTACCTATCATAGGCAAGGGTATACCCAATTTACCTCCATTACCTTCTTAGAGAGTCTATGCACATGTTTATCAATTAATATAAATATATAATTACACATAATTTAATTTGATTTTAATTTTATGTTTATTGATTTGTAATTTATAATAATTTAAAATTTCTAAGTGTTTTTCACCAAATAAGGTTTCCAAAAA
Source organism: Torreya grandis (assembly GCA_037957365.1). Taxonomy (NCBI): domain Eukaryota; kingdom Viridiplantae; phylum Streptophyta; class Pinopsida; order Cupressales; family Taxaceae; genus Torreya; species Torreya grandis. Next base: position 332,684 of record JARHVA010002910.1, on the reverse strand, counting down.
GAAAGGAGGGAAATACAATTCTAATTTATAAATACCTAAGAGTCACCACACAATACAAATACACCAAGACATTAAGTGTAAATGTGGATCATTCCAAGGATATTACATACTCCCCCTCTTATAAAATCATCATCCTCGATGGTCCAAAAAAAACTTAAGAGAAGAAATATAAATGTTTTTACATAAGATACACTAAATGACAACTGAAACAAACTTAATTATGATAACAATAAACATTTTTTTTTTCAAATTACATATTATACATTATTCCTTTAATTAATTTAATGCCATTTTTGTGATTAAATTATTCACAATGTTTTCTCACAAAGTCATATATGTCATATAAGAACTGTCATTTTAACTAAATTAAACAAGTTTTTATCTTATAATAAGGTTTAAAATTCTCAAATTTCAACATCATTTTAATTATTGTGTATTTGGATTTACCTAAAATATAATAATTTTAAATTAATCTAATAATATCTAAGTTAAATTGTTGATATCAATTTTATTTGGTAGTTCCCATAGTGTCATAATGCCATCCTAAATATGTCACAAACAAACTGAAACCCCAAATATTTTTGATGACAAATAATTATGATAAGTATAATGTGAACCAATAATATAATAATGTTGTAATATCATACTGAACAAAGTTAAACACCATTTCATGGGAGAATACACTATGAAAAATTAAATGCCATATGAATAGAGAAATATTAATGTTGAAATAGAAGAGAAATCACTATAGATCTATAATGAAAAATATCCTTATACCTTAGAATAAAAAAATTCCTTAGACCTCCTAATAATATATGAAAATAAAATCCTATATGAAATCATATAACCTAAAAATACCTCCCAATTAAATCTTCACTAGACCTCCTAATAAATATGATCGTATCTTGTAACCACCACATTTGATGGGGTAGAAGGATGGTGCAATGAAATCACCTATATAGGTTCCCATCATGACCCTATGGATATATTATAAACTAATTTTCCCCTATAATCACATAAATACATACAATATGAACTATAGGGACATATATGAGATCAACATTTAATCAAAGTAATAAAATATCAAAAAAAAGTAACTCTATAATATAATTAGATAAAGTTCCAAGTGAATACTAAAGAGAATCAAATGAAAATAATAAAATATTTTAATTTAATTAAAACCAACTCAATAATAATAAAATAACTTATTTAACTAAATTTAAATCAAATATAATAAAAAGTGTTTATTTTGAAATCAACTTAAATTGACAAAAAAATTAAAATGAAATTTGACACAACCATGTTAGAAAAAGTTCACATTATGACACTATGTGCTAATGAATCCATCGAGGGGAGAAGGAAAACTATAATACTCAATTACCATCTCAAAATAGGATAAAATCATCACTTTCCATATGTATCCAAAAAGGCTCGTAAGCTTGCATTAGGTATAAATTATAAAGATTATTATTTTGACAACTAGAAAGGGGTGAGATGAAGGACAGATAGCTCATATGTGACCATTACGAACAAATATACCATGATGGTTGTGGCACTCATGGTACCTATACTTTAGGATTCAAGTTTATACTTTGTGCTAAGTGTTAAAATGGGGTTTCAACCTATGAGAAGGTCCATTTCTTATCTTATACCTAGTTAAAACTAGTATTAACAAATATATACACCCAAAATCAACCCCATAATTCAAAATACTAAAATAAATGATTCAAGATCACAAACATAATTCAACATTACAAAATAATAGTTTCACATAGCTAATGAATGTTGTTTTATATAATATTTATACATAGGTGTGTTGTTTCCTAACACACACACCCCAATTTTATGAATTCAAATAGGGACCCATTATTGGTTGAAATACATATTCAAGGTCCTATGAGCCTTAAATATTTATAACATTGATTTTGACATGAAAATTTTTAAGTCTATTTTCAAAAGTCTTAATCAAAATTCTAAAATTCTAAAATTATGAAAATCAAAGATTGGACATTGTTATTATTCATTTTTAACCTTGGATTTTCATTTTTTATCTCAAAAGTTGACCTTATGAATATTATTAATTATGTCTTAGTGTTTCTATGACTTCATGAATATGTAGGACTTTATGAATCTTATTAACTAATCGAGATAATACATTATGTCCTAGTTTTTCTATGACTTTGTGAATATGTAGGACCTTTTCAAAGACTTGAAAATTATTTATGCTTGGAGCTCCTAAATATTTAGATTTACTTAAATTTGTATAAATCTAAGATCAGGATAGGTGGCAAGATATTATACATTCATAAACCTTTTTATTTGACAAAAAATAATATTTTATTGAGTTTATATAACTAAGAAATCAATATATGTGGTAGGATCATGTTCATCCTTGGCCATTCTACATTCAAAAAATTCAAAAGTACCTAGAGCCCCAAGACCCATGATTTTAACAATTAGCATCACCATGTTAATAAAATATCACCATATCCAAATAAAATTTACGTACCTTATCAGTAACTGGATCACTACAAATCATCTACATGGTAAGACCATGTTCAAATAGGACAAATTTTGTTCCATAAAAATCCTAAGTCTTTTAAGTCCCTAAAGACTTGAGATCATGACACATGGCATAATCTTGTGAACCCATAACTTTGAAGGTCAAATAAAATACAAAGTATTTTAAGGAGTTTTGATCTCTGAGAGGAAGATAGGCGGCATGATATCATTCACTCAAATTAGTCCAAAAGATGTACCAAGTCAATGTCCCTATGTCACCATAACCTTGAGTCTATAAGTACCTAATCCTTAATATCATACCACATCTTAACTTCATAGATACCCAAATCCCTCCTAGAAGATGTAAAAAGTTAAAATAACTATGGATCCCCAAGATCCCTCCACGTGGATACATCTTGTTAACTTGTAACCATAGAGAATATAAATCAAGATCATAAGTCTAAGGACCCTAAGTAAATGAGATGAATATAGCCATTTCAATCAAGGAAATGCATTGCCAAAAATCAAATAAATATTTTGATAACTAAGTAAAGGCTAGTAGGTGATAGATCAACACCAGTCCCAAAGTATTCACTGGGTACATAAAGATTAGTGAATAGTTTCCATATGAAAAATAATAACCCACCAAAGCTAACTATCAAATTTAAAATTAAATGGGAATAAAATCAAAATCCATTATTTGTAATTATGTCACATGAACTATGCATTCAATACTCAAGATTTGGTAATATATGTAAAATCAAATCAAATACAAGTCACTTTATCATTAATACACAAGTTGAATTTACAATTTTGAGCTCTCAAGAAACCAAAATCCCTAGTTTCTAGAAAATTTGAAAGAATGTTTAGACAATTTACAAAAGGAATGCCTAGTCTCAAATTATTTAAATGGCTTCTCCAAAAACATCTTACGATCTTTCCCCCTTCTTATACTCCATCTCTAATAGCATGGAATATACACACACCACATTTGATATGGGTGCCCCAGATTTCAAGTTTCCTTATTACTAGACCATTTAGAATTAATTGGAGACTATAGTTCCATAATCCTCACATGATCAACTATCTTGAGATAAGTATTTTATCAATTGTTTTTTTCTAATAAAAAACATGGGACTACATAATGTGATCACAAAGCTAGAGGTAATACCCTACAAAGACTTTCTTCATAATTTATTCCTTAATGTAACTTGAACTAAGGATTATTTTTACATTAAGAAAATAAATAATATAGTTTCATATGTTTTAGGGAAATAATTTGAGAGGTAACTCAGGATCCGAAGGCTTGAGGTTTCCTATAATTGGGTTTCAACCAATGTATAGATGGAACGTAACATGATAAATGGAAATTTGAAATAATAGTTAGTGAAAAGAGAGAAATTTAATCTCAAAGGAGTTATTTCCTCCAATGCCATAATCTAGTTTAGGTTAGAGATTAGGGTATCAATGGCCCTTTTGAATAGGTTATCTAGGTTTACTAGTATTACTTACATACAGGTGGAATGGGTACTACTATTGGACATTATTTTGAATTTGAACAAAATTGTTGCCCTGGGGGAAATTATCAATGTCATATTTAAGGAACAAATGTTCAAAGTAGATTAAATGCTGATCAGAGGTAACTTTATATGATGTCTTATTTATTATATGTAGTGATTGGGGCAGTCCATAAGGCTCAAGGGGAGCTATGGGAACCATCTACCTAGCACTTGAATAATAGGATTTGTGAGGACTATTATTCCTTGTTTGTTTCTAGATTCATAAATGAGATTACTAAGATTTATGAATATGTTTATCCTCAAAGATATCATTCTATTTATGATACTCAAATTCCTAGGAAATATAATAATTTGATAAATAACATCTCCAAAATGGGATATTATTGGTACTATCTAGACTGTACCATCATTACGATTGAAGGAAAAATAAAACCTCATTAGTTTTTACCATGCCACATCCCATATAAGTTGGTAGAACAAGATATTTCACACCAATTGTAAAAAAATATATATGAGGAGATTAATATCAATAATTAAGCTTATTATCACAAGATTCCCCTAAAAATTAGATAGCCTTAGTTTGAATTAAGGCCACACCTTAATCAAGTGGGCAAGGTTAGATCCCATTATAATTTAAAGTTGGCCCAATTTAGAGAATGGGACCCCAAGGGAAAAGTTAATAACTATCAAAGTTACTCAAGGAAATAAAAGTAATAAACATTAGATATGGACACCAAGAATATGAACATGATGTAATATTTTTGAATGATTCAGAGGTATAGACTCACATGAGGGATAATGAGATGTTAATTATCATTACTCAAGCCATCTAGTATGACCCAAAACTCACTAAGAAATAATAAAATGAAATGGTAAATGAAGTAGAAATATCTTGGAGACACTAGTGACCTTAGCCATAACCTCAATACCCAACTAAACAAGATCAACCTCCCTCTCCCATAGAGTAAGAGACTAATCTATCAGGGGAAGAACCTAGAAATCAAAGGGAGGAGAATATATAGATTAGGAAGGAGACTATCAAAGTCCTCCATAGTCCTCATTTGTCTTCCATTCATGTAGTTACTACCAATGTGGTTACATCAATAATAGTTGTGACTACTTCACCTCTTATAAATGGAAAAACAAGCACATTCTCTTGGGAAACTTTATCTCCACTTAATTATTTGACATAAGTATGTCTATCTATGTTTATACAAAGTTATTTCTCATCTCTCACATTTGCTCCTATTTATCCTCATTAACCTCAAGTGAGTATATTTTCACCTATTACCACAAGTGATGGGACATCTCCTTGAGTATTCCCTATCTAATTGCCTCTTCTCCATCCACTCTTACCTCCACCATTGTTCCTTCACTACCCATCCCTTCACCACCCAAAATAGTAGTTTTTATTACTATGGATCATTCATTGATTTAATCTTCCCTTTAAACTCCTATTATACCTACTATTACTCACCAATGGAAATTTAGAGTTCTACTGACCTCTTTCAAAATTCAATAATTTGTAAAAATACCATAATGAGGTTTAGTTGCCCCAAGATGATATATTGATGAGTAAATAGAAGAGGAAGAACATGGATGTGTACTTTAAATACTTGATTATCTTATGGATGTATATGAATAAAACATAGAAATGATGAAGGGATGATAGCAATAATTAAGTGAAAAAATATTTAAAGAGGAAATAGAGGAAGATACAAAACTAGAAAGGGGAAAATGCATGAGGTTGGGAAGCTTGGTAGGAGAAGATACTCCATATAGATCACTTCACCAAAAAAATATTATATAGGGAGAAAGGTAGATAATTAATAAAGTAGCCTATTCTCTTACTTATTTCCTTACTTTTGTATATATTAATTTGTAAATATAACACTTGATAGACCTAGTCTACCCATTTCCAATTATATTTATTCTTCTATTCTTTCTATTCCAATCCAAATAATGGATCCCAAAAAGATATTCTATTTTGATAATTTAGTTTTAGTTTCTATATTAAATCCATGAGGTCTATATGTCCCTCTAAGATATTTAACTCAATTAGAGATACCATTACCATAATATTCACCCATACAATCTACCACAATGATAATTTCAAAAACTCTAGGCCAAATGAAATATGTGGTTGAAATCACCCCTCCTAGGGAAGTATTAGGATGGTAGAGGATTATTTAGTTTACCCTTAAATTCTTCATTAAAATAAGTTCTTGAATGGAACCTATGATTACTCTACCTCCCATTATTACACCACCTTCTACCTCTATATACCATAGACATCCTAAAAAAATAAGGGGAGCTCATTTTGTACCAATGGGTTAAAGAGATAGGAGGAAGAGATGATAGACAAAACATTGTTCTCGTATAGATACCCACAATAAAAATGCATTTTTATAAGAAAATTAGTACAATTAATAGGGTGAGGAAAAGGAAGGTGGTGATTATAAGCAAAAAATAATGAGATACTACTGGAACAAATGGAAAACATGTTTCCTTTGGCCAATAATCCTAAAAGGAATTCAATTGATCCTATAGAATATGAAGATATATTTTTTTCTTTCATGGATTTAGTTATCGAGGCCATGAAATATATGTATAAAATCCATTAAGAATTCAAAATAGATTCTTCTATAGATACAAATCATACATGATCCATAGGAGATTGTGGATAATGTCCAGAGTGTAGACACAAGGTTGTGTAACATTTTGAATAAAATTGAAAAATTTAGAAGTGAGTCTTGGCCTAAAGGGTAAAGGTGCTAAATCTCTGGAATAAATTAAAATATTTTAAAAATATTTTCAAGTTCTTAGTTTAATGTTTTATAAATAGTGCATTCAATCACTTGAACCTAATGTCTACCTAGGATGTTGCATGGCCTTTGAGCTATGTGATTTCAAAGAGGGATGGAACCTATAATTGTCATGTATAACTAAAAGGATTGATAGGTAATTTTATATACTAATAAACTAAATAATTAGATATTTTATAAGATATGAGGGTCATAGATGTGATAACCTCCACTAGGCAATTAGTAACATACCCAATTTTGAATCACTTCTTAAATCAATTGCAGATAGATTTAAGAATTAATTTGAAGGAAACATTCATAAAACCAATGATGAAATTATGCAAATAATAAATTTTTATAAGGATTATATTAAATAAGGATGAAACCATCAGATCAAGATTTAAGGCCTTAGAGATAGAGAATACAAGTTTGATGAGTGAGGCTATCAAAGTATTTAATCCTTCCATGCTCAATTTTGGCATTATCAATAAAGAGTTTGAGGTTGTTCATGCACTATTTGAGAAATTAAAATATATATAATTTTTTCCAAGGTTAGCATCAATGGAACAATCAACTACAAATTCTTCCATGTCATCACAAGGTCCCCAATTTTTTAGATATGCATTAATGCATAATCCAATAGGGCTAGTTTTTATTCCCCAAGGAGCTACAATAATAAATCTAATCACTTTAGATCCAACATATATCATGTAAAAAATTTATTTTTCCAATGATGCCATAATTTATGTACACACTTTTCATACATCTATGTTATTCATAAAGTTTTTATACATGGTTCTATAATTAGACATGTAAATTTAGACTTTTTTTGGAGGATGAGACATCCCCTCTCTAAGCTTGTACATATTTGTATCATCCCAATCCGAAAGGGAGTATAATTTTGTATATTAAAATTAATAATAAATTTTAAATATTATTATACAATTGGTATTGATGTTCAAATATTATTCTTCTCCAAATTTGTGAAGTTTTAAAATAAGTTACTATCAAAGTTGTTGCCAGAATCTAGATAATGTGAGTGCAATGGAGAAGTGATCGCACAAGTTGAAGCAAGTGCACATTACATAGATGCTAAATCAATTTTAAAATAACACAAGAAGATAAATTGCACAAGACAAAATGGATAAAACCAAAATTTGATTAACATGAGATGGCCAAAGTGAGGACTACAAATAAGAGAGTATGTAAGTAACTCTTCCACAAAAGGTGGACAAAGAACCCCAAGAATAGACTGTAACTCCTCCATGAAAGGTGGTGACAAGGTGCTAAGAATAGAGAAGTAACTCCCATCAAGGGAATTACTTATGGCATTCTTATGACACCTATGACACATCTATGACTCACACCTCCACATAATCTAGCCTATCCCACAAATGTAGGAAAACTCTATGCATGCACAAGAAATACAATTTACCTAATTAATAAATAGGGAAAAATAAAAACCTGCACTAATACCCCCCCATAAGCATAGCTTAGGTGGGGAGTGTGGAAATATAAGATGGGTCCTGACAACTAGGCCTGATGAGGTACCCATGTACAAATGCAATCTCCCATAAGATAAAGAAAAGGATAAAACCCATAGAAAAAAACTCCCCCCCCCCAAAAGAGAGACATAAAATAAAGAAGAGGCTAGTGGACCCCCCTAAAGATGATGTTACTACATATGTGGACCACACCCCAAGAAGAGCTCATAGATGAATGAACTTGATCTCAATGAAAGGTTTGGTGAAGATGTCTGCAACCTACTCTAAAGACTGGAAAAATATCAAGTCAATGACCTGACTATGAATAAGCTCCCGAATGAAATGCATGTGAATCTCTATGTGCTTGGTCCGCTGGTGCTAAACTAGATTCTTGCAAATCTGAATGGTACTCTAATTATCATAATAAATGATGGTGGGTTGCCTGATAGGAATGCCAAACTCAGAAAGTATCCCCTAAAGCCAAATAGCCTCAGTAGCTACATTAATAGCTCCCCTATACTCTGCCTCTGTGGATGATATAGAAATAGCATTATTCTTCTTGCTAGACCAACTGATAGGACCAGAACCTAGAGAGAAACTGTAACTAGAAGTGGACTTGCGAGTCTATGAATCACCAATCCAGTCTAAATCTATATATCCAACCAAGTCAATCTCTATGCCAAATCTGTAATGAATCTCATATCTATGTGAACCTTGCATGTAATGCAAGATCCTCTTAGCTACTTTCCAATGTAACTCATGGGGTTCCTGCATGAATCTGGAGACAAGCCCCACTATATATGATATGTCAAGCCTAGTGTGAGTCAAGTAGATGAGACTACCAACAAGTTGTCGATACCTAGTGGCATCAACCAATGGTGAAGAACAATCAGCCTCAAGCTTGACTCCTGATAGAAAGGGAGTCAGAGATGGCTTGCAATCAACCACGTGAAATTGAGCCAATAAGTCAAGAGCATACTTAGGCTATGTAAGAGAAATCCCTGAATCTGATTGTGAGATCTCAATGCCAAGGAAGTAGTGTAACAAACCCAAGTATATCATGTCAAATCTATCCTGAAGAGATGCCTTCACCACTGCAATAGCCGATGAAGAACTCTTGGTGATCAAAAGGTCATCAACATATAGAACCAAAATCAAGAGTGAATCATCTTGCCACAAGAAGTAGACATTGGGATCATAATGGCACTTAGTGAAACCCACTATGAGAAGGAAAGATTTCATCTTGGCATACCAAGCCTAAGGGGCCTATTTGAGGCCATAGATAGATTTCCTAAGTCTAAATACTAAGGAAGAATCTTGAACAAATCCTAGTGACTGCTCCATGTAGATCTCCTCCTCTAGGTCTCTGTGAAGAAAGACAATCTTCACATCGACTTGATGCACATCCCAACCATGTGTTGTAAAAATAGCTAAGGTGAGTCAAATAGAAGTCATCTTTGCAATGGGTGCAAAGGTCTCTGAGTAGTTAATGCCTACCACCTGTGAGAAACCCTTGGTGACCAATCATGCCTTGTACTTATCAATTGACCCATCTACTACAAACTTGGTCTGATATATCCACCTACATCGAACCATATTTCTTCCCTTAGGAAGTGAAGTCAAATCCCAAGTGTGATTTTTGATTAAGGAAGAATATTCTTCCTCCATAGCATTATCCCACTCAGATACCCCTGATGCCTCTCAAAAATTCTATGGATCTGAAACTGTAGCAAAGAAGGCATGTGGATCTCTCTAAAAATCCCCCCTAGTATGTTTATCATCTGTAGGATCTCCTACCCAAGTTTCATCACTCTCAAGTGTCTGTCTGGCCTAAAGTGGCCCGAAAGTGGGTGAGTCAGGTGCTAACTCCTCATCCTCTAACTAAATAGAGGTGGATGACTCTACATCATTGTCCTCGTTGTCTAAACTTAAAGAAGAATAAGATGTCTTTGGCTCAAGAACCTATTGTGGCTAATCTAAATCTGATGAGGAATCATCATGAAGAAGTAGATCTGATGAGGGAGAATAAGTGTCAAGTGTTGAGTCTTTAGGAATCTCCTGAAAATAGACACTTCTCTCAATGAACAACTCATGAGTGACTGGATCTAGAAGGTGATATCCCTTAATACCATCCAGATATCCTACAAAGATGCAAGGCTTAGACTGACATTCCATAGCTTTGCATTTCTTCTTTAGAATGTAGGCCATTGATAGGGATCCAAAAACTCTAAGGTGCTCAACATCAACTTTCCTTTTATGCCAAGCTTCAAAGGGTGTTATCCCTTTCAAAGCTTTGTGAGGAACCCTATTTTAAATGTAGCAAGCAAAATTGATGGCTTCGGCCTAGTACTGTGATGCTAAGGATTTGGAGTGAATCATATAGCTACCCATCTCTTTCAAGAACCTATTCTTGCATTATGCAACCCCATTATATGAAGGACTATAAGTGACTATGCATTACAAATCAATCCCCTCTATGGTGCAAAACTACTCAAACCTGATGCTGACATACTCCCCTCCATTATTAGTTCAAATAACCTTGATGGATTTCTCACTATGTTTCTCAACAAGAGCCTTGAAGTCTAGAAAATTTTCAAACACTTCAAACTTTTGTTTGAGAAAATATATCCAAGTGTACCTAGAGAAATCATCAATGAAAGTGAGGATGTACTTGGCCCTTGTGAAAGATAGTTTGGGAAAGGGTCCCGATACATCACTGTGGACTAACTCCAAAGGTTATGAAGCCCTCCAAGCTTTGCTTTTGTCAAATTTTGCTTCGAGATGCTTCCCAAGGGATCACCCCTTATAAATTCCTTTTGAGAATTGGACACAAGGCAAGCCAATGACCATGTCATGTTTGCAATGTTGCTCAAGGTAGTGGTAGTTAAGGTGGCCAAACCACTCATGCCATAATTTGATAACTCCATCTGAATGATTTAGCAATGTTGTTGGAGAAGAATCTAGTACAAAATGTGAGAAGGTGTATAACCTAGCTTGGTGATCTGTCCTACCCACTGCCACTGTAGTGTCACTATGTAACTCCCTGATAACCACTGAATCTGGTGAAAACTCAACTCTCATGCCCTAACCAATGTGAGTGATTTGGTACACTGATAGGAGATTGGTTGAAAGAGAAGGAACACTTAGAACATTGTTGAATGTTCCTCCTTCCATTTCAACTGACCCTCTCCCTACAAAAGAAATTGAAGTGTCATCACCCAAACTAATTGAAGTCATGCTACAAGGCTCTAAAGATGAAAAATCAACTAGTGAAGAGCCCATGTGGTGAGAAGCACCCGAGTCGATGACCCATGAAGATGTAGAAGTTGATGTAGCTACAAGGGCCTTTCCCTTTTCTTTCTCTTTACCCTTGCCTTTTGCCTTAGTATAATTTTGGGTAGATGAATTCTGCTTGATGGACTCAAGAACACCTATGTTTCTCTTCTCTAGAAGATGAGTTAGGTGATCTATTTGTTACTTCATGCATTTGTGTTCATCATGCCCTATCTTTTTACAATAGGCACACTTAACCTTCTCCTTCTTAGGTTTAGCATTGGAAGAGGAAGTCTCAGTGTTGTTTTTGGCAGGATTGGTGTTTTCTTTCTTCTTATCCTGGTCCTTGTTCTTTTTCTTCTTCTCCTTTGTTGAAGTCTTATCCTTACCATTTCTAGCTATGAAGGCTTTGGGTTGAGTAGACTTCATTTTTCCCATTTGAATTAGCTCATCTTGTTCCCTAGTCAAGTCGGCAATGAATGAATCCAAAGAAGGCATTTTTCTTGTAGTGCCAAGGGCACTTTTTGTGGCATGGAAAGTGGAGACAAAGACTGAATAGCTTGGACCTAACTTTGTGAGAATAGAAATAATGAGTTGATCATATTTCTTCTCTATCCCACATTATTTCAATTTCAATGTAAGGGCCTTAAACTTAGTGAAGAAGTCCTGTAGGGTGTCAAAGTTGCTAGGACTTAGACTTATGAGTTCATTTTCGAGCTCATGACCTCTCATCTCATCAAGCTTCCCAAATAAATTTTCTAAGGTGTCCCATATGTCATTGGGAGTCTAAGAGGATTATATATGGAAGAGAAGTTTTGGAGACACAGACAAGCTCAGTAATCCATAGGCTTCATCACTACGGTTGTACCACTGGAATTTTTCAACATCAGTGTTGGGTTCTACTTCAGTACCCATGGTGATCCTATACAACCCTTTGCTTCTAAGAATGATTGACATTTTAAACTTCCATTCATGATATTTGAAGGGTGTTATGGGTTTAAGTTGAAAAGAATCAATTTTTCTAAATTTAGGTGAAGTTGTGTTGATTGCAAGCTGTGAATTTATGCAGAAAGGAGAATGAAAGCAAATATATGCAAGTTGTGAAAAGCAATCACACCCCCCTGAAATATTGAGCGCCCCCCCACCCCAAATATTCAAGTGAACACTCAAAATACATTGGACTCATCTGAGAATGCGTCTTAGAGCATTTAATGCAAGACTAAAGCAAACAAGACATCGGACTCAGCTGAAAATGCGTCCCAAGAGACCCAAATTTTTGGCACTTTATAAAATAGTGCATTTTTGACAAATAACAAGCCTAGACTATGGAGAATTGAATTACAAACAATTTTTTAAATAATGGCACCCAAATCTGAGCTACCGTTTGCAAGATATTAAAGGTTCAATTTTCCCGTAAACTAGTGTTTTTGCAAAAAAACAACTAAAACATTAAAAAAATGCTTGTTATGAGAGAGAAAGTGGCCTTCCAACCACTTGTTGGATTTGGCATGGAATGAGGAATCTAAAGGAGGTTTTTGTGAGGGGTAATTGGCCTCCCACCAACTCAGGCCTCACCCTTCATCTTCGATAGGCGAAGATACAAGTTTAAAATGAAAACCCCCAAATTACAAAACTGTCTATAAAACTAAATATTCAGTCAAATTGACTGATTTTTTTTATCAAGTCAATTTTAATGAAGCATAGATAGAAATGAATAGTTGGCCAAGCATCTAAGGGTCCACATGGAATGCCAAGTAAGGAAGGGGCGCCCAAAAGGGCAAGTCAAGAATTTATGTTGCAGAAAAGACAAAAAATAGACCTGCTAGAAATGTCATACGGCCTGGTGGCACCTTGCTAGAAGAAAAGACTGTGGCATGGACCAGAAGAAGATGTTGCAGAAGTTGGTGCTGCTGAGATTGGCGCAGAGTTGTAGACCAAAAGTGCGTGTCGTACGGCCTGCAGACTTGGAAAGAATGTTGCTGATGAAGCTTGGCGTGGTAGTAGAAAGGAGGTGCCTTGCTGTAAGGAGTGATGCACCACTTTTAATTAGGAAATTTGTGCCATTTTCAATTAAAAAATAGCCTATTTTGGATGTTGTACAGCTGATGGCGTGGCTGGAAGGAAGGACTTCTGCTGCTAGAACTGAGGTTGCTTAGAGCTGCTCCTCCCTCTGTTCCTTGTACACAACAATGGCACCTAGGCTAACTGCTGAACCAGCCCCTAAAGTGAAGACAACCAAGACACCCAAAGGCCAAGGATTCCCAAGAAAATGATACCAGAAATTATATATATATATATATATATATATATATATATATATATATATATATATATATATATATATATATATATATATAATTTTAGATCAGATCTAAAAAATAAAAGAAACAAAGAGAACTCCACTCTTCTTGATTTCAAAATGAACTAAAAGCATAACCATACACATGATTATTGTTCTTGCTCTGATACCATATCGGATTTGTTGCCAGAATTTGGATAATGAAAGTGCAATGGATAAGTGATCACACAAGTTGAAGCAAGTGCACACCACATAGATGCTAAAGCAATTTGAAAATAACACAAGAAGATAAATTGCACAAGACAAAATGGAGAAAACCAAAATCTGATTAACATGAGATGGCCAAAGTGAGGACTACAAATAGGAGAGTACGTAAGTAACTCCTCCACAAAAAGTGGACAAGGCACCCCAAGAATAGACTATAACTCCTCCATGAAAGGTGGTGACAAGGTGCTAAAAATAGAGAAATAACTTCCATCAAAGGAATTACTTATGACATTCTTATGACACCTATGACACATCTATGACACACACCTCCACATAAGCTATCATATCCCACAAATGTAGGAAAACTCCATGTATGCACTAGAAATACAATTTCCCTAATTAATAAATAGGGAAAAATAAAAACCTACACTAATAATTACATCAATTTGGTATCTTAGTATTTTGGTTGCGCATGAATGTTCTTTTGATACAATTATTTATATTTTGAAATATCTAATTTGAATGCTTTTGTGTAATAATCACAATCTCCCTTTCTGTATGTGTAATTGTAATCTCAAAAACATTGAAACCTTTGATAATGTACATTAAATGTACTTATATTCTTATTTCTTTGGAATCCTAACTATGTTTGACTATCTGTGTAACAAAATTAACTTAAAGCAAATATTAGTTCTTGATTTTTTGTCCAACCCCTAGTTAAAGGTCCAAGTTGGATGGGTTTCATTTTGTCTAATTCATAAACTTTCTTTTCTACCCTACCCTTATTTTTTTTGAATTTTTTTTATCCTACCCACATTAGGTTAGATTCATCATCAATCTACCCATCTCAAGTAGATCTATACTCATGTCATATCTAAACCATATGAGGTAAATAAATACTTTGATTACTACTATTCCACCACCAATTTTTTTATAAAACCTAATACCTCGAAACTCATGCCTTGGAATGAATATTTGATTCATTGATCCTAAAATTTTAGAGGCTAACTGATACATTAATCTAATGTTCATAAAACCATGTCAATGTGAATTTATCTATTGTTATAAAGAATGACCCTTTCATTTCATTGAAAATATCACTTAAGTTGCATTAAATATACCCAAAATACTAACAAGGTCCACCTCAAATATTGGCATGATGTTCCCATCTTTCCAAATCCATAAAAAAATTTAAATCAAATAGAGGTTTCTTGAGAAGACTATGGGTCAAATCATATTATAAAAACATATGACCCAATCTTCCTCTATGCATGATGGCCTAGTTTGGATAATTGGTTTTTATATTATTGTCCCTAGAGATGTGCATGATTTGCCTCAAAACCCTGAGAAGTATCTTACTTCCTTTTATCTCTTGGGAGGTAGGACTAATGAGGAACACATAAAGGCTTATAAAACCTCCCTAGGGATACTTAACATAACCCATGAATATGTAACATGTTGAATTTTCCATTTTACCTTGTAATCCACTAATTATGATTGGTTATTCAACCTCTCAAAATAATCAATTACCTCTTAGAACTAGTTCCAAAATACTTTTTTGGCAGAGTTTGGACTAGTTAGTAGTCTAAGTGTTGTATATCAACACTTTTCTATCATGAGGAGATAACTAAATCAACCAATTCGAGCCTTTAATGGAATATTCCAAAATAAGTACAACTTACTTGAATTTGATTATAAACCTAATGAGGCATTAACCCTTGAGATGTAAAATAATGCTTTGGATTTTATAATGTTTGTCTTTCTTTATAGAGCACCCCATGTTAATATGTTACCTTTGGCTTAGGTTAAAGCTATCAAAACTGATAAATAATTAAATCCTTAGGCACAAGATATAGCCCCACTTAATATTGGTCCTAATTTTATGTCCTTCAACCTTATTAAAAATATTAATAAGAAGATTTTGGCTCAAAATGATAGCCATGTTTACACCCAATTAACTTTAGCCCATGCCCCACCTAACCAAAACCCTAACTTCTTGAACAATAATATGTCTACATCCAACTATTAAAATGACATATACTATTTGATACTACTCAATATCACTAATACACAAGGTTCTTATTTTAACTATAAAAATGAATTCAATGTTATACACTGAATTGTACATAATTTAAGCAATGTGTTTATGAGAATTCACAAGCATATGGGAAACACCATGGGACAAAATACCAATCCAAAATTTTCATATAAAATGTATAATAATCCTATCAATAGGACTATAAATAATATAGATTAATATCCACCTAACAAGATGCTAGAGATAAATATCTTGGAAGCAACACTTACTAATTGGTGACAAGTCAACAACACAACATAACATTGGTGATTTAGACTACATATAATTTCACATTACTTTTGAAATATTTTTATAAATAAATGAATAGACAAGAATTCTTATAAAATTAGTCAAATCCATCTTCTTCTACTAATCTAGGTCTTCCCAACATAGCCATGGTGTTTGAGACATGACTTCCCATTCCTAGTAGAAGATGAAAATGAACCTGAAGATACCATATATGAAATTCATATATTTCATCAATTTCAAAGGAATAATTATATTTTAAGTAACAAAATGCTTATCACTACTTTCACAAACCCAAACAATAATTATACTACTCCTCTAAATCCTAAGGCCATTAATAATCTACCTCCTCTAAAATGGAAGGATAAATTATTGAGTGAATAACCAAAAAGAAAAGGAGGGTATAATATTGTTTAAGATATGAATAAAAATAAAGTGAATATTAGTATTCATAAGATATATTATATCATCGAATACAGAGAGTTGTTACTCAAATCCTTGATTAGGATATCACTTGTTGATAAGTCAAAAACTACACATACATCTTTTATTGATAGCCAAGAATAGGATGAATGATAAAGAAAAATATTTAGGAAAATGCAATCTTATTTATTTTTTTACAATGTAAGTATTAAAAAGTTTATGAGAAGTTGGTTAAAGAAAACTAACTCATGGGTAACTAACTTGTCAACGAACTAGAAACAAAAATAAAATAAATACTAATTAATCTAAGTTTGTTTCATAAACCTAACAAAATATCCCTTCATTAAAAGGGGTATATAAAGACTGAAGCAATGAACTATGAGTCATCCAAGTAGACTCTATTACAACTTCAACTAGTACATTGTGAATCTTAAACTAATCAATGCCCTGATCATCCCTACACTAAAGTAGAATAAGATCACTCTATGTCTAACTACAACAATCCTCACATACAATCCATCCAACAAGTGATTACCCTAGTACTATGTATATTACATCTCAAATTGATGCCCAACAATTGACAACGTCTCCCATATGCCTTTTCTCAGCATTAACAATGCTAGTAACTCAATGTTTAGTCGTACCACAACCGCTGACTATTGATTGAAAAATAATATACAATATATTCTCCCCATATCATGTGAGAGGTGAGAAGCCATGAAAAAAATAAACCAAGTACAAAACCACTAAAATTCTCCACATCAAAGAGAATAACAACACTAAATATATGAAATCAAAGTACACAAGCCAAACAATGCTACTACATCAAATCCCAATCTTGAGCCTAGAATCTCACACAAGATGGGTGTGTTAGCATTTTAGAATATATAGTCATCAATTATAGAGAAATCAAATTCATAGACATCCCATCCATCATAATAATATATAGAAGAATAGTTAGAAGAGTGACCAAAATGACTGGAGTGACTAGCAATGTTTGCTTCTACCTTCTATCAATGTTTAGAGGATCTCCTTTTGGAGGGGCACTCTATATAGAGGTGTCTTATGCCACCACAATTTTATAATATTCTCTCATATCCATTAGAAATAGAATAATAATATCCACATGAATAAAAATGCATGTGATTGTGCTCATGTGAATGTTTTTGGTGATGCTCATGCTTCTGAGAACTAGAGTGATGTCTATGCTTTGGAGAACTAGAATGATGTCTATGCTTTGGAGAACCAAAATGATCCCTATGTCTAAAATGATTATTATGTCTATAAGTGTGCCACATATAGTATTTATATCTCTAAAACTACTTCAAATAATTATTTTGGTTATGCTCATATAATATATTACCTATTTTGATATAGTGGGCCTCCTTAGTAGGTTTTTATTTCTTATTTGTAAATTATCTCTCATGTTGAAGGAGAAACTCATAAATGGAATCAAAAGTAGATTTGTTAAGCTTATCATTAAGCTATAAAATTTATATAAATTTCCTATAGTTAGGGTTAAGGCCATTCAAAATAATATAAACGAGCATTGAATCATCAATTTTCTCACCAGTAGTGTTATATTCTTGTTTCAAATTCTTAACTCATGACATATTCTAAAACATCTTCATCATCTGTTATTATTGTAATGAGAAACTACATAAGAAGATAAATTTTATTGTAATTAGGTTATTTATCATACAATAATTTTATATCTTTCCATGATTTCCAATCTTTATACTTGATGGCCTCTATATGAATTATAACTTGTGCACTGCAAGTTGATTTCAATAAATCAAGGGCACACTTGTCACGTTTATGAAATTTTAAAAGATTTGTGGCATTGGTGGGCAATTTTGGTTGCTTTTGAACTAATTTCCAATTTTTTTTAAAGATTAATGTATTTTCCATATTCATTAACCATTCCTTATAATTTTTAGGAGTTAAGCATCCATTTTCATAAATCAAGCTCATAATTTTAGTCATGGTACCAAATCAAAAAAGGAACGAATGCTATCGAGTTTTTGCCTTTACCTTCAAAATAGATTTTTATTACCAAAATTTCTTGGGACATGAAAAATTATTACTACTTTTACACCCTTAAATCTCCAAAATTTAATTTTTCCAACCTTCTACAAAAAAAATACTAATGTCAAAAAATAATTTTGACAAAAAAGTTTGACCATTACATCAATAGGTTTTAAACCGTACCTTTTCATTTTTAAAGTACTTTCAAAAATAAAAGTTTTCAACTTTAGTTTAAAGTGTAAAGGGTGAATATTTAATATATTCTTGGTTTTTTTGAATGACAAAATGAAAATATTATGAGAATATTTTACCACTTTGCATGAAAAGAACATAAATGTAAATCAGATTTACCACTTTAACTCTGCCTTTCTTATCTGATGGGGCCAACAATGTTTAGGTTTTCCATATTTTTTTGAAAAGATTTTATAACTTATTCAACATGCCATGGTTGTGTTACTACTACTATAATATACTATACAACTGCAATTTGTGAAGTCTAAAATTACATTTAATCTATGTTTTAACATGTTTTTCTTCAATGGCTATGTATTTATGTTGTTGGTGTGTTTAATATCATTTTTTGACAAAATTGTTGCAAAAGGCAATTCTCATGAAGTTCTCCAAAAGGCAACTCTCATGTAGCATGCACCTGAGTCTATATGTTAAATGGAAGATCATAAATGAAGTCAGCCAATACCACCAAGTCTATAACCAACTTGTTATCACTGGCCTCTATGTGGATGCTTGCAACTTATCCACAACTCTAATGCTTTAATGTCACTATTGTAGATGTGTCGCACAACATACATAAATTATTATTTTTTGCATAGAAATTGATATAGATAGGGATATGAATTTTTAATAGGAGGAGAAAATTATAGGAATAAAAAATGAATGATCCTAGCTAAGAATAGGAGGAATGATATAGAAAAATATTTAGGAAAATGAAATCTTATTTATTTCTATACAATGTAAGCATTAAAAAGCCTACGGGAAGTTGGTTAAAGAAAACTAACTCATGGGTAACCAACCCAAACCCATTAATTTTGATACTCATTCCACCTTTGATTAGAAGGGCAAGGCCATTGTAATAGCAGAACATGAGAAAAACAAATAAATTCTATAAAACTTTAATCTAAAGGCCCAGCAGGTAGGTTTCAATTTGGCTAAATTGATTTAGGATTGGAATGAGCTCCACTAGGTGGTAGAGGCCATGGTCTAAATGTTGGTGCAATCTACCCAACCCCCTCCCATTTCCCCATTATTAATCCCATAAGATTCCTAAATACCCTTGGTTCCCCCTAAGGCATCCCTTCCCCTAGGTGAAAGGCAAGAAGCACTCAAGGATGATTTTCCCTAGTGAACAAGCTGAGGGTCCTGAGAATCATACCAGAGCAAAGGCCTCAAAATATAAGTCTACCATCCTGACAAAGGATAATTCTACTATGGAGGATACCTAGGAGGGTCCCCTAATTAATGTGATTTTTTTGTGTCTATTCTCATTTTTTGCTATTATCATTTCTCTTTTGCTCGTTTGGCCATTTGGGGCCTAGTTATAACTCTTTATCTCACTTTTTATTATTTTAGGTCCTTGTAAAACCCAAGTTTACCTTATCAAATAAAAAAATTCAACCCATCAACTAAATAAAAAATAAATAAAGACTAATTAATCTAAGTTTAGATCATAAACCCAACATTTATTTGATCCACATGTATAATAATACATATATATTCTAGTTGTTGACATTCTAGAAGCTTACAGCTTGTTGCTAAGCCAAGATTGATCAAAGACACTAAATGGATACATGGCTATAGACTTCTCACACATGTGTCTACTTTGGAAAGGAGTGTCCATTTCTATTTGAGTAGATTGAGAACAAAAAATGAAGTATGTGATCACAAAGTACAATGCTAACAACAAAAAGGCTGACTTTGCATCCTCACATGTAGGCATGTATACATTCACTACCAAGAAATAACCTAATGAATAATAATTTGAAGGTCCTTCCAAGTTATGGACTCTCCACTTAAATGGATCTAGATGAAAACAAGGTTCAAGTGTTTGCATATCTTTGATAATCCTAGATAGGAAACAATATCTAGCTACATATAGATTATAGTTCTCTTGAACCAATAATCAAGCCAAGTATGAATCCTTAATCTTGGGTTTATATTTTGTAGTGAAATATAATGTCAAATAGTTGTAGATATTTATTGATTTAGATTTGATTGTCAACCAAATAATAAATAAATACCAATATAAACTAGCTTACTTGAATAATTAAAAATAATGAGCATGAGATCTAATTGAATCCTTCAAAGCATTTAACATCAGATTTATCCCAATGGAAGAAAAAAAAACTATAGACTCACTAGCATCATTAGGATCCAATATAGTACCAATCTAATAATGCAATATTCTTAAATTTTATTTGGAGTTGGTTCATTCTCTCACCATCCTAGACAATGTGGAAAATTTCCATGTATTTGAGGATGATCAATAGATTATATAATTTATGAAATAGTTTTAGATCCTTTGAAACTCACATAATTCATGAAAGAGATATTCAACCCTTGAATATTAGAAATTTATGATAAGGTGGTGTCTTATAGCTGAAATATAACCACATTCCTATTGGGATGGTTCCACTAGAGTGATATTTTGATGTTAATCCATAATCTCAAAATTAGAAATAACTTAGGCTAACTAAATCTAATTTTGTTAAGGAGAATTTAGCTAGTGACCAACATCCCCAATATGTAAACATTGTTCCAAGTTTCAATAAAAGTGAGAAACAAAATATGAAAGGTCTAGTAACATGATACAAATATGTGATTTCTTGGATGTATAAGTATCTAAAGGTGTTTGATCCTAGGGTCATCACACACACTATCCAATTAAAGCTGGAACATATACCTTTAAAGAAGTGACAAAGACTAGTAAATATAATTCTATAACCTCTCATCTAGATATAATTACATAAGCTATTGGATGTTAATTTTGTTTTTAAGATAATGTATTCTATATGGGTATCCAACCTAGTACCAGACAAGAAGAATAATGGAGAAATAAGGCTATGTGTTAACTTTAGGAATCTAAATCGATCATTAGAAAAGAATAAATATCTTTTTCCTTCCCTAGATGAGGTAATTCAAATGGTTTGTGGATATGATATGATGTACTTCCAAGATGTATTCTCAATCTACAATTAAGTGCTAGTATAAGAAGAATACAAGATGAAGACTACCTTGACAACTAAGTAGGGAACTTTTACTTACAAAATGAAACCTTATAGTGAGTTGTGGACTTTTCCTTTCAAGTAATTTTTGGAAAATGTATCATCATTTTTATTGTTGATAGGATGGTGTTTTCAAAAGACATAAATGATCATGTAAACCATCTAAAAAAAGTATTTGATAAGTGTGGAAGATATGGAGTATCACTCAATCTAGAGAAGATCATATATGGAGTCACTAAAGGAAAATTATTAGGCCATGTCATTACTAAGGATTGGATTTCCATTTACCTATAATAAATCCATGCTATTTATAATCTAAGACCTCCTAACAATAAGAAAGAGTTTAATCATTTCTTTGGAAAGATAAAATTTGTGAGCAAATTTTGTATAGATTTCATAGATGTCAAAAAACTAAATGCCATGTTGAATTAGGATGCAAAAATAGAATGGATAATAGAATCTAAGGAATTTTTTTAGGATATCAAAAATACCATTGCTCAAGCTCTAGTTCTGATCAACCTAGACTTCAATAAGGACTTATTCCTTTAGTCATTTTCTTTTAAATATATTATAATAACTATACTCACAGAAAGGTAGATGATAATTAACATCCAATTTATTTCATGAGTACCAACCTAAAATATGCAAAGTTAAAGTATTCAATGATAGATAAACATATATATACATTGATCAAATTTATGAAGAAGTTCAAGAATTACATTTTTAGGAACAAGACATATGCCATTGTTCTAGACCCCATCATCAAGCTCACACTCAACCAAAATGAATAGGGTGAAAGAAGAGGTAAGTGGATGGAAAAAATATAGGAGTTTGATCTTGAAATCAAACCAACCAAGATGGTGTAGTTCCAAGGAATCATCTAGCTCATGATTGAGACTGATATATGCATTTATATTGAGTAGATAAACAAGGCTCAGGTGGTTGGTGGTGAATGGTATGCACATATAATCTAATACTTACTAAAAATAATATGTCTCCTTGAACTAGATAGATAGAAAAGGTGAACCCTTAGAATCAAATCGACCCATTATATGATTAAAATTATTTTTTATATTGGCATCTACTTGATGTGTGTTTTAAAATAATAAGTTGTAGACATCTTGAATAATTTTTACAAAAATATAGGTAGTGGAAATCCATCATGCAATGAAATAGCTCATAAAATCTTGAATATGGGATATTATTAACCTAAAATTTTTAGAGATTCCCACAATCACATCAAGACCTACTATGAGTGATAGATGTTGGAAACAAGAGAAGTGTTTATTACCATGACCTTGCAACCAATCATTAAAGGATGCCATTTTGCTCAATGGATTCCTAGCTTCATTGGGGTGATCAGCCCAATTTATTCATTAGGGAATAAATTTGTCCTAAAAGCCACTGACTATTGCAACAAATGGACAAAATCTATGGCCATTGATAATTCTAAAGTATTGAATTTTATCAAGTTTATAGAAGAAAATATACTAAATAGGTTTGGCATTCCAATCTCTTTAGTTTGTGATAATAGTCCAACCTTTTAGTCTACAAAAATTATGGAGTTGCCCTATAATAACCAAATTACCATCAAGTTCTCTTCAAATTAATATCCACAAAGGAATAGAGTTGTTGAATATACTAATAAAAACTTGATGGATGCCATCAAGAAGTCAACACAATATAAATTAAGATAATGGTGTTTGATAATGAAATATGCAATATTGATAAATAGAACAAGACAAAAGAAATCCCTCAAAGCTTCACCATTTATACTATTATATGGACAACAAATAATTTTTCCATCAATCTTAAAATACCAATGTACTAGTATATGTAGGAGTACATGGGAGAGGATGAAATAGTATATTCTAGACTACTTTATATAGTCCAAATGGAGGATATATGAACTAAATCACTACATAGATTTAATAAAAACCAATAAATTGTCAAAATGTGGTTTGAAAAAAGATCTAAAATCAAGGCCTTATGGATTTCGAATCTAGTGATTTTATGGGATAAATCACACAAGAAGAAAGGACACCATGATAAGTTCACTCCTTTATGGATTGGACCATATCAGATTTCTAAAACACTAGGTAACAATGCATTCAACTTGAATGCTCTCCAAGGTAAAAACCTTGCTTTTCCAGTCAATGGATAAATTTGAAAACATTATGTCATGGTTGTTCTAACTAGAGATGCTTTTGAATGACTGTAGGTAAAAACATAGATGTAGGACTAGATTAAATTTCCTACTTTCTAGGATAATCCTTCATGTTTTATTACATTAAGTTCCCTATTTTATATATTTTCTTTTGATAGATTAATTGTCATTATTTATAGATTAATTTTCCTAAAATTACAAAAAAAATCCAATCAATTTATTTTTCTAGAATTATAAAGACTATCCAAAAACAAGGGAAAGGTATAAAAAGAAAGAAAATTAGCATTCACTAGGATTTGTTCTTGTAGTGATTAGGGCTCTAGGATTGAGGTAAGTGTTGTGATTGAATTAAGTTTTACCTAAACTGAGTAAGTTCACTAGGGATAGGAGTTACTTTGATATAATCATGCAAATTTTAAAAAGGTCTTTCATTTATAAAATATCAACTAAACTATTGCATGTTAAAATTTAAATGGGAGATAATAAAAAATTTAAATGGATGCACATTGGTAGGGATGTATTGACTAAGAAAAGTTTTCTTATACATATACCCAGCCAATGATGATTCTCAACCCTTCTTTTATCTATTTTCAAAAAACATCAATCAAGCAAATTTGTGGAAAAAGGGTGATTCAAGTAATCTCTATCATGGATATGGATGCCTGACTTATAGTAGAGAAATGCTTATATTAAAATCATAGGTATCTATGTTGGTTTTATATATTCTTGGCTAGTAGTATAGTAATTCCTAAGATTACCTTACTATTTGGTTACAAAATGTGAAATCAAAATGAAACCTATAGTGTTTATTCAAGTCTTTATTAAAAATCTCATAACAAGGGGAAATAAATTTCACAAAATCACACACATAGATCCTATGAATTAAAATGGTTATTTTTTTCATGGGAAAGGAAAAGTCTAATTTTTAGGGGACTTGTTTACTTATTCCTTTCTTGTTAAAACTGGAGTTCTATTTTTATGTATTACTAATATTCTATTTCTCAAATACTCAAGAATATATCCCTATTGAGTTTCCTTTTGTTGTGCCCTAACACACACAACCTCATTTTATAAATTCAAATAGGGACCCAATATTGCTTGAAATTCATATTTGATGTCCTATGAGCCTTATAGATTTGTAACATTTATTATGACAATCACAAGTCTAAGGTTATTTTTAAAAGTATAAATCAAAATCAAAAAATTCTAAATTTATGAAAATCAAAGTTTGGGAATTAGTTATGATTTATTTTTAAACTTGGATTTTCATAGATCCTCTCAAAATTTGATCTTATGACTCTTATTGACTAATTGAGATAATGCATTATGTCTTAGTGATTCTATATATTTATGAATATGCTGGATCTTTTCAAAGACTTAAAATTTATTTATGCCTAGAGATCCTAAATATTTAGATTTCCTCAAGTTTACATAACTCTAAGATTAATATATATTAAAGGATAAAGTATATTCACATACCTTTAGACTTCAAAAAATTTAGATCACCCTGAGTTTCTAGAACTTTGAGATCAAGATAGGTGGTAGAATTACGTTCATCCTTAGCTCTTTAACCTTTGGAAATTTTTAAAAACCTCAAGATCCCTAATCCTCAAAAAATTTAAAAGTGTCATAAATATGTTAATTATAGATCACCATATCCAAATAAAAATTTCATGCCTTATTGACAATCAGATAACCACAAATTATCCATATGGCAAGACCACATCCAATTAGGACAATTTATTTCATAAAATTCCTAAGTCTTCAGAGCCTAGAGATCATGCCACATGGGATAATATTGTGAACTAAGAACCCATATGTTCAAATAAAATCCTAAGTCTTCTAATGATCCCTGATCCTCAAGATCAAGATAGGTTGCATAATTCTGTTCACTCAAAGCAATCTATGAGATGTACCAAATCAATGGCCCTACAACCCCATAGTATAGAGTCTATAAGTCTTTGAACCCCAAGATCATGCCAAATTTTGACATATTAAACACCCAAATCCATCTCAGAAGGTTTAAAAGTTCAAAATTTCAAATAGCTCTAGATCCTCGAGATTGATCCACATGGCTCACTCTTATTAGCTTATAGCCACATAGTATATAATTGAAGATCATAAATCTAATGACCTTGGGTAAATAAGATGAAGATATGTGTCATAATTATGGAGATGTATGTCCAAAATTATAATAAATATTTTTAAAACTAATAAAAGCCCATTATATGATAAATCAACACCTTTTTTAAAGTGTTGACTAGGAACATAAAGAGTAGTAAAATGTTGTCATATGGAAAGAAACAACACACTAAAGTTAATTGGAAATTTTAAAATGAAATAAGAATACATTATTTGCATTTATGTCACAATAATTTTGAATTAAAGACTTATGATTTTGAATTATATTTAAAATTCAAGCAAATATAAGTCACTTAACCATTAATCCACAAGTTGAACATTGTAATTTTGAGCTCTCAAACAACTAAAATACCTAGTTCTTTCATCAAGTCTATAATAAAATTTAAACATTTAACAAAAGATTATCTAGACTCATATTAATAAAATGGATTATCTAAAATGATATCATAGCTTAGAATCCTCCTCATACTCCATCTCTAAGAACATTGAATATACGAACACCACATTTGATAAGGGTTCCCTGGATTTTAAGTTTGTTTATTACTCAACCATCTGGAATGTAGTGAAGGCTATAATTCCATACACCTCACATGATTTAATATCTCAAAGGATAATTAGTATATTTATGACTTTATATTGATAAATAACATGGGACTACATAACACAACCAAAAATCTAGAGGTAACTCCCTACATTGACTTACTTTATGATTTATTCTTTAATGACACCTACATTGGGGATTACCTGCACTTTATAAAATGGAAGAGCATAGTTGCATATATTTTGGGGTTGTAATTTGAGAGGAACCTCAAGATCATAGGGCTTGAGGTTTCCTATAATTAGGTTTCATCTAATGTATGTATGGAACATAACATGGTAGAGGAAAAGTTGAAATAGTTGTTAGTAAAAGGGGTGAAATTGAATCCCAAAGGAGGTTTTTCCTCTAATTACATAATTAATTTTAGGCCAAGAATTAAGGTATAAATGTCCCTTATGAATATTTGTATTTATTTAATAGTATCACTTATGTGAAGGTAAAATGGGTGTTACTATTGTACATGCTTTTAACTTTGGAAAAAAATGTGGCCTTAGGGGAAATTATCAATGTTAGATTGAAGGCACAAATGTTCAAATTGGAATAGAGGCTAGCCAATGGTAAAATTTGTATGATGTCTTATTTATTAGATTTAGTCATTTGGATGGTCCATAGGGCTCATTGGGAACTATGGGAGCCATCCACCGAGTACTTAAATAAAAATATTTTAAAGGACTATTCTTTCTTATTTGCGTAAAGATTCAATAATGAGATTACCAAGATTTATGAGGATGTTTATCCTCAAGTCTATCAGGATATTTATGGCACTCATGTGCCTAGTATATTTGAAATTTTGAGAATTGACATCTCCAAAATGGGAGATTATTAGTATTATCTAGACTTTAATATTATTAGGATTTAAGGAACAAGAGCACCTCTTTTATTTTTAAAATACCACATCCTAGATAAGTTGGTAGACCATGATATTTGACACCAATTTTATAATAATATATATTATTATATTAATATTAAGCATTAGTTTTATTACCAAAAGATTCCCCTAAGTATTGTTAAACTTTAGTTTTTAATAAGGCCCTACCTCAATCAAGTGGAAAATGTCAAATCCCAATGTAATTTAAAAGTGGCACAATTAAGATAATGGGACCTTAGGGAAAACATTAGAGACTATCTTAAGTTTTCTAAAGAAATAAAAGGGATGACTATTAGATATGTCCATAGATAATATAAACATGATTCTATATTTTTGAGTGATTTAGATGATTCTGATGTCTAGAATTGCATGAGGGATAATGAGATGTCAATGATCATTTCTCAAGTCATCTAGTATGACCCAAAAATCACCAAGGAATAAGAAATTAAAATGGTAAATGAATCATAATTATCATAAATTCATAAATGAACTTATCCATATCCTTGAAACCCACCCAAGAAATATCATCTTCCCTCTCCTACAAAATAAGAGACTAATCTATCAGAGGGAGAACCTAGTAGTTAAAGCAAGGAAAATCTCTAGATTAGGAAGGAGATTATCAAAGGCCTCCCTAGTCCTCATCCAACCTTAATTCATCTAGTTTATACCAATTTGGGTATAAAAACAATATTTTTTAGGATTTCACCTATTTTTAATGGAGAAATATTCAAATTATCTTGGGCACCTCTAGCTCCACTTACTTTGGTCACACAAGTAAGTCTCAGTGAGTTTTTGTAAAGTTGTTTTTCATCACTTTTATGTACTCCTCATTTACCTCAATCACCTCAAGTGATTATAGTTATACCATTTACCATAAGTTATGGACCATTGCATCAAGTATTCCATACCATATTGGTCTCCTCTCTATCCACCCTTACCTCTGCCACTATTGTTCCACTACCTATCCATTCACCACCCACATTAGTAGTTTAAAACACTATAAATCCACAATTTATTTCATATTCCCCTTCACCTACTATTCCCCTACCATTACTCATAAATTTAAACCCATAGTTTTCCTATCCTAATTCAATATTTAATAATTGGAATAAATATCATCATTAGGTCTAGATGCCCTAAGAGGGTCCTTTTAGGAGGAAAATTTTGAGGAAGAGCATAGACATATAATTTCAATAGTTTATTATTCTATGGATGAAAAAGAATAAAATTCACAAATGATGAAGGGAATAGAGTAATAATTAAGTGAATTGAGATTTCATGAGGAAACAAAGGAAGAGATAGAACTAGAAAGGGTAAAACCCATGATCTTAGAAGATTGAAAGGAGAATAAACTTTAGCTAGATCACTTGACCAATATAATATTATAGAGGAATAAAATAATAAAATTAATAAGTTAGTTTATTCTCTTAGTTATTACCTTCTATTATAGATACCTAAGTTGTAAACCTACCACATGCTAGTCCTAGTCCACTCATTTCCACTTATATTGATTCTTCTATTATTTATACTCCAACACAAATAATGGCTCCTAGAAATAGAGTCTATTTTGAGATTGTAGTTTTAGTTTCTATTTTACATCGTTGAGGTCCACCTATCCCTCCATATTTATCTTAGTTATATCTACCATTGTAATAATCTACACCCGCATACTTTGTCATAATGACAATTTTGAACACTCCAAATGAGATGAAATATGTGGTAGAAATCATCCCTCCAAGGGAAGTATCAGGATGGTAGAGGATTATTCATGTACCCTTTCAATTTCCCATCCAAATAAGTCACTAAATGGAACCTACAATGATTAATCTACCTCCCATGATTACACTACCTCCTACCTCTACAGACCCCATCCACCATGAATAACAAGGGGAACTCATTATGCCCCAATGAGTTAAAGAGATACGAGGTTGGAGAGATGATATAAAAAAACTGGTAATCATAGATTTTCCCATAGTCTCCACCAATTCTGATAATCAAAGTGGTATAGCTCATAGGATGAGGAAAAATAATGTAGTGAATATAGTCATACCAAAGGAGATACTAGTAAAACAAAGGGAAAACCTATTTATCTTGGCCAAGCATACCAAAAAGAATCCATATGATCCTACATAATATGTAGTTGATTTTTTATCTTTCATGGATTAAACTTGGGAGGCCAAGAAATAGATGTATACAATCTAGGATCAAGTATAACATAGGCCTCTATAGAGACAAATCATACATGTTACCTGATAAATTATGTACAACGTCTAGAGTGAAACCATAAGGATATATAATATTTTGAATATAATTTGATTTTATAGAAGTGAGTCTGATCCTAAAAGGGTAAAGGTGTTAAAACTCTACCACCAATTAAAAGAGTTTTAAAATAGGCTCAACTTCCTATTTAGTGTGCTAGAACTAGTGCATTCAATCACCTAAACCTAATTTCTACCTACGATGATGCATGGGATTTTAGGTATATAATTTCAAAGAGGGATGGTGCCTATAATTATAATGTAAATATGAAAGTATTGATAGGGTAGCTTGTAGGCCAAGAAATTGATGACCTAGATATTTTAAAATAGTTGAGGGTCACATATGTGATAACCTCCACTGGGAAATTAGTAAACATGCCCAATTTTTAAGTTGTTCTTAAAGTAATTATAGATATATTTAATAAATAAGTTAGAGGAACCATTTATAAAACCAAGGATGAAATCATACATCTAATAAATTTTTAAAATGATATATTAACTAAGGCTAAATCCTTAAAATTAGGATTTAAGGCCTTATAAATAGAGCATACAAGGCTAATGAGTGAGGTTGTCAAAGTATTCAAGACTTGCATGTTAAATTTTAAAATTATCAATAAAGATTTTGAAGTTTCTGATGCATTTTTTGAGAAATTCAAATATATTAAAGGGCCTCCCAAGTTATAACCAATCACACAGTCAACTAAAGTTATTGACACATCATCATAAGGTTTTGGATATGCAGTAACGCATACTCCAACAACGCTAGTTTTGAATCCTCAAGGAGATACAATGGTCACTATAGTCACTCTAACATTTACATGTTGTAGATTAATATTGGACTTGTGGTCCTATATTTATTTGCATATATTATTATATTTTAGATGAGGGATCTTATTTATGTACACACGTTTCATACACATATGTTATGCATGAATTTTTTGACACAATTATATCATTGGACATGTAAATTTAGAATTTGCTTGGAGGATGAGGAATTCCATCCCCAATCTTATATATATTTATATCCTCCCAATTCAAAATGGAGGAGAGTTTTGGCTATTAATATTAATAGGAAATTCTAAGGATTGTTCAGTATTTGGTCTTGATGTTCAAATATTATTCTTCTCCAAATTTGTGAATTTTTATAGGAGGTTCCATCAATTTGGTGTCTTTGTCTTTTGGTTATGAATGAATTATATTTTGATATAGTTATTCATATTATGTAGTAGATAATTTGAATGATTTTGTGTAATAATCATAATAACCCTTTGTACATGTGTAATTTCAATCTCACAAATGAAACAACCTTTGATTATGTGAATTAAAGTTAATTGTATTCTAATTTATTTAGAATCTTAATTGTAAATTTTCTATGTACCAATAACAACTTGAAACAAGCATTGGTTCTTGATTGTTTATCCAACACCTAATTCAAGATTTAGGTTAGAAGGCTTTCATCTTATCTGATTCACAAACCTTCTTCTTTGCCTTACTCTTCTTTATTTTTGATCTTCTTTTGATCCTAAGAACCTTAAGTTAGACTCATCATCAATCCACCCATATAAATTATATATATACTCATGTCTATTTGAATCATCTAAGGTTTAAAAAAATACTTCACTCACTATTATCCCACCACCATGTTGTTTATAAAACCCAATACCCCACAACTCATGCCTTAGAGTGAATATTGATTCACTAATCATAAAACATTAGATGTTACCTTGTAATTTTCCATAGTGTGCACAAAACCCACATCAATAATGTGGTTTATGCATAGGAGACATCAAAAATACATTCACAAATTCAAAGTACAGTTTAACTTAATAACATAATAGTTGTACTAACATATAAACATATGATAACACAAAAATGTTATTTATTTGAGAGGATGTGTTTTTTAAAGGATTTAGTACATATATAAAATGATGTTGGGGTTTAATCAATATTTTAAAATTTAACAAAAATATGGAATACTATCAAGGTTGAAGAAACATATATTTAGTTTAGGATACATTTTTTTATATTGTTTCACAACAATGGGTACATTTAAATCACAATATGATAACACAAATTCATAGGTAATGCACAAGTATAAAATTTTCCTCATTGGTCCAACTTATGTACATAATTCATATTTTGTTACATTTATTAGCAAAAATATATCATTATTGTTATTGAATGAATAAAAATCTTGAACACACATGTTTTTTTTGTTTGATGAATCATGAATCTCAACTACTATGAAATTGAACAAATCAAGGATAACATACTTATCAAATGGTATCTAAATGTATAAAAATATCATGAAATCATTTTGAAAAAATTGAAAGTAAAATTTTTTAATGTACTTTGAAAGATAACTAAATCAATCATACTGATTATTCTCAGAGTTCGTAGTGTTAAACTCAATATCTAATACCATATTTCATGCCCAAATATTTTTTCCAAAAACCCAAGTAAAGTGTGGTAATTTATTTTTCACTCAAGTGAGTTATGTTTACTTGATTAACTATGGTTGATTTTATTCTAGTATGTCTAATTATATAAATGTTGTTTTCATTCTCTTAATGTTACATCTAAAGTGTCATAAACATAATTATCCAATTCTTTATTTAATTCCTATAAAATAAGGCTTCATAATATAAAGGTATATAATAAGTTTAGGTGAGTTTTAGGTTAGTTAGTGGTATATGAAATCACATGATAATCCATTTAATATAATTAGTGTTGTCACTTAGATTTTCACCCTTTGAGGAGATGTCTTAGCTATCCTCATCCAAATGGCATAATTGAAATACCTATAGGCTATGGGTGAGACTAATAATGAGGTGAATTTCTAGATAGGGCTAACTCCCTTGATGTACCACTTGTAGACCACTACTACACCTAAAATTGTGAGGGAAAATGGAGAGAGAAAACTAAAATTAAACTATCATAAGGGAGGTGATACACCAATTTATATGATGAATACCAACCAACTACATGTTACACATGAGAATAAGGGACTAACCAAACATACTTTTCTCCAATCTACATCTTCTCACATCAACATTTAATTATGAGTTTATGGATGAATGTTTAGGATAGGAGGACCAGATAAGAATTATAGAATGACACTATTGAATATGTTAACTCACTCAACCTTGACACTTCCAAGAACATTTCACATGACCTACAAGAAGAATTTTTCCAACTGTAAATAGGTGAGAGAATGAGACAACATGCTAAGGAAACAACAATCATCACTAAGAAAGACCAATTATCCAAGTAAAACACACTATTAATAGTAATGTAAGAGGTAAAAATTAGAATTATTTATTTATCCATGATATGAAAATGAGTAATTCTTTGCCATACTTAGGTGGAGCATAAGTTACAAAGGCCAAAATGGCTAGTTCTTATAGAGCTTGAGAGAGAGAGGAGAAGAGAAAAGTATAAATGTCATAAAGACACTTTTAAAGATAATAAAATGATTTAATTTTTCATTATAAGAGGATTTTAAATGGACCATGCAAGTTTGGAATATACAAGTGGCTATTTATTGTATGAAACTCTTGAAAAGTGGCATAATATTCCATTTATTGGCTCAAAAAATAGCCTTCATGATTTATCCCTATTTAAATGACCAAAAACTGATTATGGATAGGTATGATGATTTTATTGAGAGGTAATGGTTCAAATATGTATTTTCATGCATTGGTTTTAGTCTTGGTCATCAAGAATCTTCCCAAAATGAGTTATCACCATCTACAGTCAAAATAATTCTTCTTTCACACACTTTGCACACTTGGCCTCAAAATTAGATTATTTTCCCATTAAAATACATAAAATGGGGTTAATGACATGTTTGAATACCCTCCATAGCCTTATAATATCATCCATACCTTAAAATCACATCTAGTTGGAGTTTTCACACTTCTCACTACCATGTTCACTATGCCAATTTTGACTGGCTAAGATGAAAGCTATTATTTAAACATTTAAGAGTTTTTTCAATGCATTAAATTGGAATTGGAGTTTATCATAGGTCCTAATATTCCTTCTAACATTTATTTTATCTCTTAAAACCTCTTATAACCTACATAATGAATAAAACTATTAAAAATACACTATTTTACACTCCATCCATATAGATAGATACAACTAATCCTGATGGTAGGGAGACATACTAAATATTTTACATCCTCCAATCATAATTATATGAAAAATATGTCATTTTAGTAGCTTCACAACTTCATTTTCTTCATTGGGTCATTCTAAGAGTTTAGCAAGGGTTTAAGCCTATTTTACACTCTTAGCCATTGTTCATAAAAATGGTAGGTTAAAGTTTAAAAAAATCACAATAATTAATATTAAGACCCCTATCAGCTTTTCCCAAGTGGTTGAGTTCCCATGCACCAAGATCGTGAAGTTATGAGCTCTTCAATTTGACCTCTCGAGTTCTTCTCCTTGTTTTGCAATAGCTTGATGTGATTTTGAGTCTAAAATGGCTTTATTGTGGTTTATAATTCATTAAAAAATATTTAAAACCTATTAATTCATCCCATAAACATGTTTTAATAGGTTATAAATCTCAAATACATCTATAAATGAAAATGACCTTTCATTTGGGCACTAGGCCAAACCCTACCCAACTAGACTTGACTACAACCTTAAGGTTTAGAGCACCCTTTTTAGTTTCATCCTTTTGTGTTTGGTTATTAATTTTGTCTTATGTTTCATAAAACTTTCCAAACCTCCTTTAAATGTTAAAATATCTCTTTTCTCATCCCTCTATCTTCTTTCTCAAACCTGTCAATTTATGCCTAAATGGAAGTACCCTCTGTCTGAGAAAAAATAGAGGGTATTTACCATATTTCATCATAAAAAATGAAATTTGTATGATAATAATAAAGTTTCAAATATTTTATTTACAAAATATTTGACCTTGATCATTCCATTTTACCTCCATAAATCATAAAAAATTAAAATAGACTCTTATAAAGTAGATTGTGTGCACGATTCCTCATGTGGATTGTATGTTGAATCATGAAGTCCTTTATTTTCTTTGTTTTCAACTTATAAGAGACAATATATATTTTAATGATCATAATGAAGTAATTCAAGGTCTTTTTCATCATTTCAACTCTTCATATACCCCTTTTCATACTTGACTGGTCTAGATAATATTCCAACTCTGACTGTGTTTTGCTTATTAGCACCATACCTGTAGGTTACACTGCATGAATTAACCTTGAATAAAATGTTACAAGACAATATTTTCATGTTATTATCCTTATTACCTTTTTTTTAGTATATTCATCTCATATAATTTCAATTCCAACTTCAAGAGTACAAACCTTTACTCATTGTTTGCTTACTGTTACAACTAACTATGTCTTTACGTGTTGGAGGGGAACCTATAGGTGAATATGTATGGATTAGGACTAAAAAAATTGATACATACCTATTTATAAATTTTCATGGTAATTTATCATCTGTTTTGACCTATTTTCATTTTGTTTATGTACTATCAACACTGAAAGTAATACTTCTTGCTCACTGCTTGTACCAATCAATAGTGGTTGACTTTTTAAAGAAAAAAACTTATAGATGGCATTATCTCTTGAAATTTATTCCACATGTTTCTTGAGATTACTATGAGAAAATTATAATCATACTTCATATGCCATTGTATGTGTTCTCATACTCAAGCTTATATCTTATACTATATACTCCTATAGTCAGTGGTAGGTGTCTATTCTCAAATGGTGGAACACCTGTAGGTGTGTATGAGGAACAAAACAACACTTAAAATATCCTATTGATGATATTTTAGATCATTATTGTCAATTTAATCATTTTTAAACATTAACATATGGCTTCATAGTCTATTTTGAAACTTTGGGTGAAAGAAGGTCTCTTTTGGATCAAAATCCTATAGATGTTAATGAAGGAATTTAGTGCATAAATTGGCAACTTTAGGCCTCTCAACAATTATCTTCCCTTGGTTATCCTCCCCTAAATATTTTTAGATTCATTTTAATATATAAGGGATATAATAAAACCACACTATAATGCATCAAAATTCCTTATAACCCTATTGTATGACTTTGGCAAAGCTGACTAGACCTCTATTTTCACTCTCTAGGGAAAAAGTCTCTATACTCAGTCATTTTATGTTTGAGGGTGATCCATACTTCCATTTTCAAACCTATCATTTAAAATGAGTCTATAATGATTACACATAGCATATTATCACTTTAAAATAGTTTTAGTTCATGCCTTAACACACCATATGAGTACCTCAATCTTCTGCAAATGCCACCTATAGGTGAATATCGTCATGTATAGGTAGTAATATAGGATTGTAGGTAGTCTACAAAATCTAAGATATTTTGGTCATTTTTATGACCTTACCAAGTTTTAAAATACACTCTTATCACTCTCAATTATTTAACCACTTATAAAAACTCCCATTCCACCATGAAGTTATCTCAATAGGCTCTTGTAGCTAAGTATAATGGCAGAAGGTTATGAATGACTGTGTTAACTGGCTGCCACAATCCCATCTTATGCCAAGTGGCGGTTATTGTTTGATTATATTGATATTAAAACATGTTAAATATCATGATATTCTTGTTAAAAATCCATGAGTCATGTAAATAGGTTCACACATGTGATTCCCTATGACTACAAGTAAGAATGATCAAGGAGTTGATTGCATATGCATAGTGCATTGATTGTACCCATGGAACATTACTTTAAAGAATTAATATGAAAGGTAAATGGAGAAATATAGAATTTAAAACATGTAAATGAACCTAACACAACCCCATAAATCTATTTTCAAATAATGAAGATCTAAAAATGGTAGAAAACTACCTGTCATCCCAAATGAGACTAATATGCCATCCTGACATGATTTGCTCACCAAAACACCATAAAATTTGAAAATAATAATGTATTTAATCTAATAAGATATAAAAAATCCTTTTTAATCAACATCAAAAACTTATTTTTATGAACTTGTCCAAATTGGAGCAAAACCTATAGGGTACAGGATATAGTGAGTAGAAAAACATAGTCAGCTTGTAAAGGATGGTTCATAAAGTATGGTTGAAAAACATTGGAAATAATTTTATGTAAATTTATATAGATAATTTTAATACAACCTCAAAAATTAGTATGACCTGACGCTTCAACTATTTATACCAAGCACAAACCTATTGACCACTTTTATGTGTCTAGAAAGGCAAAAAAGGAGTAAAATGGTTTTACCTCAAAAATGGAACTTCCAGAGGATGTCAATCATGTAAATGAGTCTAAGGAATCTTAATATTAATCTCACAACCTTATCCCATGTGTCACACTCCCTCATGGGCTGTACAAGTGCCAAACTCTTCCTTTTTAGTTGATTTCACAATTTTTAGTTAGATAACCTACAAGTTTCAGATGAACTAACATTCCTGATAGGGAATTTGAACTCTTGGAAATTTTAAAGGAAATAATGACACTTGGTAACCTTAAATATTATTCCACTTGCACTTATGACCTCTAAAAATAATGACTCAAAGTGACATATATATTAATTAGACCATGTTCAAGGCTAATATAGTATTAAATGACATTAAAAAACCTATAGTACACCCTATGACATAATATTAGACCCATAAAACATCTAAAAAACCATTTTTTTTTACCTATAGGGGTGAAAATTTGACCTTGAAGTCAAATTTGGTCAATAAATTGGTGACTCATAAGGGTAGTATGCCGACTTTCCTAAATAGACCATAGCCTTATTATTCCATTAGGCTTAGTGAGTCATCTAAATTCTGAAACACAACAAGAGGACTTGACACTTGATAGTAATCTTTTATCAAGATAAGACCAATGACTACCTCAACCACACAAAATAAAAGACACACATAAAGCAAAAACAAACACCCATGTGCCTCATGAACACTTACGGAACATACATACACAAAACAAAACAAATTGACTCAAACACTAACTGAACATAGATTAAATCTCCATCTTATATCAAATTGGAAGTTTTAAATCCTTCTTTATTTATTCCATGAAGTAATTAATGAGACATATAGTCTTTTTATCCTTGACATTGATGCCTCCAACCTTTTCATGATGTTTGACAATTTCATTGGCATGATGTTCAATGAGAACCAAATAGTTCCAAATTAGTTGGCTATGGGAATTAACTCTTCTTGAATCCAAAAATACTAAAATTTATCATATGTATCTATAATTACAACCTCTAATGGTGGTTTAACAAGGCATACCTTCTTGATTTCCATAATTATCTCAATAAGATTGGGTTTCTTCTTAGTTGCAAGTTATTCTAGAACATCAAGGAGCTTTGCATATTCTACCCAATCTTGGTAATTATCCTCCATATAATACTCTTTCTTCACCCTATCATGTACTTGAGCTTCAACTTGGCAAAGCTCTTCAAGATATTGAAAGAACTTCATTTGTAGCTAACAATCATCTTTTTCCTCTTTATCATCTAGAGCCACTACCTCTTCAATATTATCTTCTTGATGTATTAGGTCATAAAAATGGTTTTATTCAAGATCTAATTCATCTAAGGGTGATTAAAAATTAGGCTAAGGTATTGTTTCATCTTCAAAAATAACAAATTCCACCTTGGTCTCAAGATATTTTTCTAGGACTACAACCTCTTTGGGAATGACTTGAAATTATTTTCCATCCTTAATAGCACATTCATATTCATGACTGATATGATTATCTACAAAATTTTGATCATATTTATATTCTTCCTCAATTACTTACCTCTTCAAGTGTTTTTCACATTCCTCATAGACAACTATAAAAGAGTCTTCAGCATGTTTCTTTTTATACAAGAAAGCAAAATTACACTTGTGATCACCAAAGGGAGTCCCTATAATGATTTCCTCTTCTTAAATATTTAGAACCTATTGAGGTCTCTCAAGTTTCAT
Organism: Torreya grandis; assembly: GCA_037957365.1. Lineage (NCBI taxonomy): Eukaryota > Viridiplantae > Streptophyta > Pinopsida > Cupressales > Taxaceae > Torreya > Torreya grandis. Next base: position 293,586 of record JARHVA010002910.1, on the reverse strand, counting down.
CTCATTTTTCATAACTTTAATTTGATTCTCAAGGGCTGTAAGATCTTCCATCCCTTTCTTCTTGTTGATGCCAAGACTAGGCATCTTGAAATCAGGTGACTTAACCCAATGAAGCTACCAAAGAGGTATGTTTTATTCAAGTAAGAGTTATAAATTATTATCAAACAAGTTCTCTTATTTATGTTCCCACACCATAGGTCCATAAAGGAAAATAGTGATAGGGTAAGGACAAGATGAACTAGTTGGTGGAGGTGGAACATAAAACTCAAAATAAGATTAAGAGTGAAATATAGGGGATTATTTTGGAACATCTTGAGGAAGAGGAGGTAAAAATTAGGCTAAAACATATTTATTTTAGTAATTTAATTTGATAATCACTTAATTAACATATTATTTAGCTTAAACACTCTCTTGAGGAAGGCTAGATGGAGTGTGTTTAGGCATCGGATCTTCTTTGGGCTCTAAACCTTCCATCACACCTTGACTTAGAAATTTCATCCTTGACTCTACCTCTTTGATTTACTTGGCTAGGTTTTATTAAAAAATTATTTCTTGAATTTCATATAAATATTCATGAGTATGAGGAGTATAATATGGCTGACATGGAAAACAAGAGTTCTCTTAAGGTGGGGTGGGAGGGACTTGCATAGGATCAAACTCTTTCTCAACCTCACACTTTTTGTCTAGGATTTTATCCTCTTTCTTTACCCATGATTCCAATAACTTATTCCAACTTATTATTTTATGATTATAAGTATCTTCTTGAGCTATTGATGCACTTTGAGTAGTGGATTAAGTGTTCAAGAAACTTGGGATCTCTCTAGGCTTAGATTCTCCACCTTGTCTCCAACTTGGAATCTCATATCTAGAAGTCTCTCCTTGAGGTGGGGATGTAATGGGAGAGGGAAATTAGGGATTAAATTACACTTAATTTTATTATTATATTTACTTTTTCATCTACTTATTATCCAACTCAATCTTACTATCAAGATTTGCTTCAAAAATAAGGTTTGTCTTCTAAACTCTCTCTCCTAGTTGATTGGGAAAAAGATGGTTGTGATAAGATTGATTAGGCTCATAAATAAGGGTAAAGTATGAATATTATAAATATTTGGGAAGTGTATATGAAGTTTTATAGGTATGGTGAGGCTATTTCTCATGAATTTTTAGCTTATCTTTTAAGGATGAAACTAGGCCACTCACATCTAGCATCTCACTTGTGAGCCTTTGCTAATTGTTTCTTTCAATAGGTTCCCACTCTCTTTTGACAAGATCTAATGCATATTTAACTTTATGAATTAAATTAATAGGTACATATTTACCATGTCCCCTTAATGTGTTTATATCTAACATATACTTATTATATCCCAAAAGAGTTTGCTTAAAAGTGGAAATGGATTGACTTGAGAAGTGACTAGGTTGACTAGGAGGAGCAAGATATTGAGGAGGATAGTTATGGGATAGATAAAACTCATGATAAGATTCAAAATGGTCATATTGGATCTATTAAAAATCATATTATAATTGGGAGGGATCATAACAAGGCTGATAGGGAGTGCCATAAGCTTGATAAACCTCACCAACTTGTGTAAAACAATACTCAACACCAAAGTTAGTCATAGAACTTCATTAAAAATCAAGAACACAAGGAATTACTATCAAAAATATTAAAAACAAATACCTAGGCTACTTTACCAGATGATGTAAATTCCAATTCACCATTTATGCTTAGATAAATGCCTCCAAAGACTGACATGTTGAAAGATAACACCAAAAAATATTTCAACTTCTCTAACAAATAGTCCCACTAGGCATGCCAAAAATTGTTGTCACTTGGATTTTAACCCTTTGAGGATATGTCTCAAATATCCTCATTCAAGTGGCACAATTGAAACACCTCTAGGCTATGGGTGAGCCTAAGAATGAGGTGAATCTCTAGATAGGGCTATCTCCCTTAATGTACCACTTGTAGACCACTACTACACCTAAACTTATAAGGGAAAAGGGAGAGATAAAACTAAAAATAAACTATCCTAAGGGATTTGATACACCAAATTAGATGATGAATTCAAACTAGATGCATGTTACACATGAGAACAAGGGACTAACCAAACATACACTTCTCCAATTTGCATATTTTCAAATCAATATATCATTATGAGGTTATGGATGAATGTTTAGGCTAGGAGGACTAGAAAAGAGGTATAAAATGACACTATTGAATAGGATAAATAACTCAACCTTGACACTTCCTAGAACACTTCACATGACCTGCAAGAATAAGCTTTTCAATTGTAAATGGGTGAGATAATTAGACAACATGCTATGGAAACAAGAGTCATCACTAAGAAAGATCAATCATCAAAGTAAAAAACACTATGAAAATTCATGGAAGAGGTAAAAATTAGTATTATTTTTTGATCCATGGTATGCAAATGGGTATGGCTTCACCATACTCAGCTGAAACATAAGTTACAAAGGCCAAAATGGCTAGTTCTTATAGATCTTGAGAGAGAGAGGAAAAGAGAGAAGTCCAAAGGTCACAAGGACACTTTTAAAACTAAAAAAATGAGTTAATTATGCATGATAATATTATTTTTAATGGACCATTCAATTTCATAAGATATAAGTGGATATTAAAGGCATGAAAATCTTGAAACATTGCATAAAATTCATTTTGCTAGCTTAGAAAACTACCTTCATGATTTATCCATATTTGAACATCCAAAAATTTATTAGGGGTAGTTATTATGATTTTAATGATAGGTAATGGTTTCAAAAATTCCTCTCCATGCATTGGTTTTAGTCTTGGTCATCTAGAATCTTCCTAAAATGAGTTATCACCATCTACAGTCAAAATAACTCTTCTTTCACACACCTTGCACACTTGGCCTCAAAATTTTATTTAGTTTCAAATGTAAATATGTAAAATTGTTTGAATTAAATGTTTTAATACCCTCCATGTACTTAAAGTCATTAGGCACACCTTAAAATCACATCCACTTAGAGTTCTCACACTTCTCACTACCATGTTCACTATGTCAGTTTTGATTGGCGAAGATGAGAGCTATTTTTTTAACACTTAGGAGTTTTTAAAAGTAATTAAATTTGAATTTATTTTTATCAAAAGTCCTAATATTACTTTAAAAAATTATTTCATCTCTTGAAACCTCTTATAACCTAGATAATGCTCAAAACTATCAAAAATACCATGGTTTGCATTTCATCTATATAATTTCGTACAACTAATCTTGATATTAGGAAACCTAAATAAGTCATATACATCCTCCAATCATAATTTTGGGTAAAATATTACATTTTATAATCTTTCCAACTTTATTTCCATCATCGGGTCATTCCAAGGTTTTATCAAGGGTTTAAGCCTATTTTACCCTCTTAGCCATTGTTCATAAAAATAAGACATTGTAATTTCAAAAAAAGTTCACAAGAATGAATATTAATACCCATATCAATGTTTCCCAAGTGATTTAGTTCCCAAGCACCAAGACTGTACAGTTATGAGCTCTTTAATTTGACCTCTCAGGTTTTTCTCCTTGTTTTGCATAGGCCTAAAGTGGTTTTGAGTCCAAAATTACTTTCTTGTGGTTTCTAATGCACTCCAAAATATTTAAAACCTTTTAATTCATCCCATAAAAATATTTAAATATGTTATAAATCTCACCTACATCTATAAATTAAAATGACCTTTCATTTGGGCACTAGGCCAAAACCCTACCTAACTAGACTTGACTACAACCTTAAGGTTTAGAGCACCTTATTTATTTTCATCCTTTTGTGATGGTTATTAATGTTTTATTATGTTTAATAAAACTATAAAAACCTATTTTAAATTTTAAAATATCTCTTGGCTCATCCCTCTATCTTCTTTCTCAAACCTACCAATTTATGCCTAAGGGGAAGTACCCTCTATCTGAGACAAAATAAAGGGTACTTCCCCTATTTCATAAAAAAAAAATGAAATTTGGCTGATATTATTGAATTATAAAATATGTTATGTACAAAATATTTTCCCTTTATCATTGCATTTGACCTCCCAAAATCATAAAAAACCTAAAATAAACTCTTATAAAGTAGACTATATACAAGATTCCTCATGTGGACTGTATGTTGAATCATGAGTTCCTTTATTTGCTTTGTTTTCCACTTCCAATTGAAAATATATATTTTAATTATCATCATGAATACATTCAAGGTCTGGCTCATCATTTCATCTCTTCATATACCCCTTTTCATACATGATTGGTCAAGATAGTATTCCAATTCTGACTGTGTTTTTCTTGTTCACACCATACCTGTAGGTTACCCTACATGACTTGACCTTGAATACAATGTTCCAAGACATTATTTGGTTTTTATTTTACATATTAACATTTTTTTTATATTCACCTCATATACCTACAATTCCAACTTCAAGAGTAGCAACCTTTGCTCATTGTCTGCTTACTATTACAACTGACTTTGTGTGTTAAAGGGGCACCTGTAGGTGCAAATGTATGGATTAGGACTTGAAACATAAATAAAACACTCTTTAGACATATATATGGTTATTTATCATATTTTTGGACCTATTTTCACCTTGGTTATGCACTGTTAACACTAAAAATAATACTTCTTACTCACTGTCTATAATAGTCAATAATGGTTGACTTTTTTAAGCAAAAGACTTGTAGATGGCATTGTCTCTTGGATTATATTCCACATGTTCCTTGGGAGTAATATAATCAAATTTTAATAATCCTTCATATACCATTTCTTTTTTTCTCATACTCAAGCTTCTATCTTATACTGTATGCTCTTAAAGTCAGTGGTAGGTATGCATTCTCAAATGATGGAACACTTGTAGGTGTGTATGAGGAACAAAACACCACTTATAATATTATCTGGATGATATTTTAGATCATTAACATCATTTTCATCTTTATGAAACATTTACATATGTTACATAGTCTAGTTTCTTAGCTTTGGGTGAAAGAAGGTCTCTTTTGGATCAAAATCTTGTAGATGTTAATGAAGGAATTTAGTGCATAAATTAACAACTTTAGGCATGTCAACAACTATCTTCCATCATTTATATTCCCTTAAAAAAAATAGATTAATTTTCCTATGTAAGGGATACAATAAAAACACATTATAATGCATCAAAATTCCTTATAATCCTATTGTATGACTTTGGAAAAATTGACTAGACCTCTATTTTCACTCTTTAGGGAAAAAGTCCTTATACTCAGTCATTTTGTGTTTAAGGGTGATCCATACTTCCATTTGATAACCTATCATTCACATTAGTATTTAATTATTCCAAATAACATCTTAGGACTTCAAAAGAGTTTCACCACATGCCTTAACACTCCATATGAGTACCTCAATCTTTTGTAAACGCCACCTGTAGGTGAATATCTTCATGTAGAGGTAGTAATATAGGATTGTAGGCAGTCTACAAGATGTGAGCTCTTAGGGCCAATTTTAGGACCTTAAAAAGTTTTCAAATACACTCTTATCACTATAAAGGATTAAACCACTTATCAAAACTCTCATTCCACCATGAAGTAATCTAAAGAGGCCCTTGTAGCTGAGTATAATGGCAAAAGGCTATGAATGACTGTATTGACTGGCTGCCATAGTCCCTTCTTATGCCAAGTGGAAGTGTTTATTTTATTATATTGATATTGAAACATGTTCAATATCATTATATTATTGTTATAATTCCATGAATCATGTTTAAAATATTCACATGTGATTCCCTATGACTGCAAGTAAGAATGAGCAAGGAGTTGATTGCATATGCATAGTGCATTGATTGTATCCATGGAACATTGATTTTAGGAATGAAGTTTAAATTTAATGGGAATGAATATATAATTTAAAAAAATTAAATTAACCTGACACAACCCCCTGAATCCATTCTCAAATCATGAAGATCTAAAAATGGTGTAAACCTACCTATCATCCCAAATAAGACTAATCTTCCAACCTAAGATGATTTGATCACTAAAACACCATGAAACATGAAAAAAATAATTTATTTAATATGAAAACATATCCAAAATACTTTGGAATTAACATCACCAACTGATTTGTATGGGCTTGTCCAAATTAGAGAAAAACCTATAAGGTGTAGGAAATAGTGAGTAGAAAAACATAGTCAGCTTGTAAAAGATGGTTCATAAATCATGGTTGACCAATATTATAAATATTTTTATGTAAATTTATCTCTCTGAGTGTAATAATACCTATTTAAAGTGTTTTAAATGAAACCTTTTCAATTGTCTGTACTAAACACAAACATGTTGACCACTTCTGTGTGTCTAAAAAGGCAAAGAATGAGTAGAATGGTTTTAACTCAAAAATATCACTTATAGAGCATGTAAAGAATTTAAATGAGTTTTATGAATATGAATAGTCATCTCACAACCTTATCCTATATTTCACACTCCCTCATGGGTCATACAAGTACCAAACTCTTCTTTTTTTAGTTGATTTCTTGATTTTTTGATAAATAACCTACAATTTTTAGATAAAATGACATTATTCATAGGTAATCTGACCTATTGGATGTTTTAAAGGAAATAAGGACACTTGGGCACCTTTAAAACCATACCACTTGCATTTATGACCTCTAAAAGCCTTCTAAATGACAAAGTGACATATAGATTAATTATATCATGATCAAGGCTAATATATCATTAAATTACATCAAACGACCTATAGTATAACTTATGAAATAATATTATACCCCTAAAAAATCTAAAACAACAAGTTTTTTACCTATAGGGGTCCAAATTTAACCTTAAAGTCAAATTTAGTTCATAATTACCTTATTAATTAAAAGGGGGAAAATTATGTTAATATGATGTCTCAATGAAAGGATCTCTATTAATTAAAATTTATTTATTTCATTAGATAAAAAGACAATCTATATTTGTGTTTTATAGTATAATCAAAAATATTTATGACATTATCTATCTTAAAAAATAATAACTTATATCAGGGTTACCACCCTAAAATTTTTCAATGAGGAATCTCCACTATACTATTCCAAAAATGTTGTCCACAAGGGCACATAAATCGAAGGAATTTTGTAATATAACATTTATTTTTAGGAATGTAATCATAAAAACAAATTAATCTTAGTATAGTGGATAAACTATAGTCAAACATATATTAATTTTCAAAATTTATTTAGTTATTATTATATATAAATCTAATCTAGAAACAAGGTAAGATAACATAAGGGATGAAGATAAGACACCCCTAACTTAGCCTATGACCTAGACCTAATGCCCCCAAAACTTGGGAAACCTACTTATTTTCTCCTCATAATTATGTTTTGATGTAGTTATCATTAAAATTATGATAAGTCTCCTCCATAAAATGACATCACCTAAAGGTGTTGTCACTATAGGATAACAAAGATCAAGATAACATGACTCAAGAAAGATTCTAAATCTCTAAACATAAAATTTAAGACAAAACCACACACTCAAATGTATCTTATCACAAAACACATGCACAACTCAAGGCATGCATGTTTATCAAAGCACTATAACATGAGAACACAAACATGGATAAAGAATAATGAAAAAGGAACCAACATTCCTCTGTCCCAAAAATATTAGTAGTCCTAATTATATTTTCCTTAAATGAATAAGATTCATCTCTTGAGGATGTTTTTATTAGTGACCAATGTCAATATTGAAGAATACAAGTTCACTTAATGGAGATACAATAAGGGTCATAACCCAATGACAAACTAAATTCCCAAATGATATAGAAAAAAACATATTATGGAGTTAGAAACTATAAGAATGCAAACACACAAGGAAAGACACCCTAATAATATATGTTATTGATAAGTGCTCTAATATTTATTTGTTAATTCCATAGTTAAAATAACATTTAAAATTTATTTATCATTCACCCACACTAGGAGATAATTCTAAGGGCTATTTACTTATGACCACACCCACTCCCCAAGTTACCTACATATCTACGATGATCACCTTTATATGAAAAATTAGGGCCTATTGTAGTTCCCCATTCCTAATTAGTGTTAGATCAAGTTAAAAGGCCTATATATTTCACCAATTAGTCACACAACTAAGATAATTTACTTACCCCTTATAGTTAACACTTCAACTACTAGTTGACCCTAGCATAGCTAGGCATGAAAAAAAATATTACAAAACACATCTAAACACATGGGAAAAAGTTTAATTTTAATTATAAAGTCTAGGTGATAAAAAAAAGATTTAATTAAAGAGGATGTTATTAATATATGTTTTAGACTCTGATTAGAAAATGGGTTAGTTTATTTGTTTGTCCATTCAAAACAAAAATGTAAATAAATAAGACACTTCAAGCATAATCCATCAGATTAGGAAAGGCAAGAAAGCAAACAACAAATACAAAACATAATTAAAATTAGTATACCTTCCTCATGAATGTTCTTTCCAATCTTGATTTAGGTTCTTTTGTGCCCATGTTATAGAGCTAGGAGTCTTTAAAAATGCCCCACATGAATTGTGATAACATCTAACGTTGTCTACTTGATGTTCTGATGATTCAATGCATGAATAAATATGAATCTCTCGATGTATTTATATAAAGTAGGTTTAGTTTTAAATATATTATTTATAATAGAGGAATATCCTTCAATTATATACATGGTGAATCATTGAATATAGTTTATCTTGATCTCCAAATATAAGACTAGGAATGAGTCATCATCTCCAATTAATGCCAGAGTTTGAAGATGTAAGGAGGGATGGGCTAAAATTTATGCACCATGGTTTGTTTTTTTTTTATATTTGTAGAAATTATATTGACATTTTTCTAACTTTGACAATTTGACCCATGATGACATGATGAAGTCACTATTCTATATATTTGTTGAATTTTGAATTTACATAAGTCTAATATTAGTCAATTCTATGGATTTTTCACTTAGGGAGAATTCAAATATTTAATTTTATTTTATTAGATAATTAATCCCAATTATCCTTTATGAAACATTGAGATTTTAATTACTGTTCTATTTAATTATTCAAAAATATTGCTTACAAAAAAAAATCAATCGAAATGAATTAAACAAAGATGAAATTTAGTTATCGTGCATTTACCTAATAATTTATTCCCTAATATGTTTTATAATATGAATGTAACATGTACAAATGAATTAGATTATTTTTATGATTTAGTCCTAATTTGCATGTTATTGCAAGAAATGTTTCAGATTGTAATTTTGACATAAAGGTGATGAGAATTGAGTGTCTAATTTTTTCTCTATTTAAAAAGGATTTATGAGACACTATAAGAAGAAACAAAATTTTAAGAAATACATATTATTTAGAATATATTAATAATGATATAAATTTGTTTTTGTTGAATTCTATGAAAATCAGTTTACACCGATGACTGAAAGGCTTTTGGGACACCCAAGATGCCCATTGAGGGATTGTTTGAAAAATAATTTTGATATTGAAAATAAAAATACATGACACTTCATGGCTAAAGAGGTAGAGAAATGGAGTAATTATAATAAAAAAAGGGGTAAAATAGATCATAGAGTGATCTTCAGGCCTCAAGGGAAGAAAAGGGCTATCATGGCATCCCAGATGGGGGTAAAAATTAAAATTTGGAGCTATATATTTACCCCCAATGGGGTTAAAAAGAGTCATTTTCACCCTCCCCTATTAATAATTTTTATCTAGATGGTGACAAGATACTTTGGATCAAAATGGCATGAATTCTACATTGGATGCATCTAGGTGAGTGAGTGTGAGAATACTAGTGACCAATGGGTATTAGAGCATTGGTAGGTACCTTTTTTGGTGAATTTTGTAATTTAAGACATTTATTACTCATATAATTAGGATTTTAATCAATATTTCCATTTTTAAAATGGTGATGTCACCCCCAAAAATAGTTATATTTCTATAAAAAATAATGATATTATGCTAATTTTGATGATATCACTAGAAAATGTTAGAAAAACTAAAATGGTGATAACGCCAAAGTAGCTAAAACATAGGAACATATAAATGATGATATCACCTTGTCAAAAGATAAGATCACTAAAACACTAGAGAGGCTTGGAAATGGCAATAATGATATGTAAAATGGTGATAACATGAAAATAATTAATGATAACATCATGTTAAATGGTTGAATCACAAAAATGGTCAAAATACTAGGGAATAGTGATAACACCCTACCAAGTAGTGTATTCACCCTAATAAATGATGATAACACCCTAGTGAATGGTGAAATCACCAAAATGATAAAAAAAAATTCCCTAGTGATATAAGAGACAAAAATTAAAAGTAGGTGGGTCTGAATGTGAATTATGAATAACTAATTTATATAAGTAGAATAATTAAGGTTTAGTTTAGATATGAAAAAATATTTCCCTATCATAAGAGGTTTGTGATTATATTGTCAAGATAGATTTTGTGGACAAGGTGTGCTAACTTATTTGTGATTGTCAAGAGTAGGTGTCAGTGTGGTCGACATTGAATCATTGGAGGACTTAGCCTTCATAATAGACATAACATAACCCTTATTTGATTGATAGATAGTGATTATGATGACTATTTTCAACCACATAGTACTACCTAAAAAAAGGTACCATTATTTTCATATTGGCCTGATTGGTGTTATTTAAGACATGGTGGACTCTACTATCCAATTTTCCTAGGGCCCATTAATAATAGACATGATTTAGTGATATCTATATATGATGGCATATAGATGAGGGGGTATTATTGTTCCATTCACATTGCTTCAAATCTTTTCATGGGAGAACATTACCATAGAGCAACTTATGGGTGATCTATGATAGTGAAATCCTAAGCAGTCACTAGTACATGTGTTTTATGTGATATGAGGGGATTTAAGATGCTACATGAGAGACATATAATATAAAAATGAGCCACTAATGATATGGTGATGCAAAATTTATTTGGAAACCATATATGGATATTCACTTTAGATAGCATGAAGATGTAGTAATAACCTAGTACATGATGACTCCATGCTACATTACAGTCCACCACAATTACATCATTGAGCCATATAGGTCTAATCACATATAGTGGATATTTTGGAGGCAATAATATGTTCCTAAAAAACCTCACTATTTTTTTCATGTCACATGAGAGATTGGTGAGTAGGAGCTCCTTATTTTTAGAGTGACAATATTGGAAAACCTTTTGATAATATAATTAGTGGCATGGGGATATGAAGCTAGTTTGGTTGATGCAAGGGTTACTAGGGCCTATGTAGCATTATGGGTGTATTTGAGGCATGTAAAACTTACCAAGTTGAGAACTCTAAGAGGTGAAAAACCAATGACATAATATATATATATATATATATATATATAGGTGAGGCCAACACATTGATAGGTATAAAGATAGGGGTGAGACCAATGCTGATAGCCATTCTCATATAGGTAACATTGCAATAGGTGCATGTATAACATGTACCTTTATGATAGGTTCTATTAAAATAAGCCATGCTTATTATTATAGATTCTATTTAAGAGGGGTTTGGTTGTGATAACAAGAGAACCAATGGAAGTAGAAACAAAATCAATAATAATAGTAGTAGTGAGGGAACCTATGAGTAATATATTGACATAGGAGAGGGCCTTGGTATAAAGGTGGAGGAGGAGGATACTAACATTTAGAAAACTCAACTGGCCCCTACTATCATAGGAGCATCAGGTAAGGATAAAGTAAATACATCCATCTAGCTATGACCATCCCATATAATGATTTTAGAGGAGGCCATGGTGACTATAGACATACTAGGTAGAGAGATTAGAGCCCATGTTATTAATATATTCAAATTGGAGAGATATTTTGTTGAGCTACAGATGAAGTTGGCCATATATATAGAAGAGATAATGAGGCTAAGATGTCTCATTTCAAAGGAAACTAAGATTGAATCCTTGATAAGGTAGGTGCCCTAGATGAACACCATATAAGGATAAATAGCATTGCTAGATTTAGAGTTATCCATTATTCTTAGTGAGAGTAAAATGTCTAGGTAATATGTTCAAATGATCTATGGGGAGTGATACATGGATAAATACTTAGTTATTGAGTAGGGGATATAAGCCAAAGATGACTTCAATCAAGACAAGGATGAGTTCAGGTATTATAGGAGTCTCTTTGATATGGTAGTTACAATAGCACTTAGGACATTGAATTTAAAAGAGAATATATAGATTTATAGGATTAACGAGACTTCTAAGTAATGTAAAACATATAAATTAGAGGAATGAATAGCCAAGACACCCCCAAAATGAGGATTTATGGAGTTACCACTACATCCATCACCAACCCCATGAACTAGATAATTTTTTTATTAGACTCAACCTAGTGATGACTAGAGTTAGAGCTAAGATGTGTAGTGTATCTCTAAACTATGTATTTCAAGTGGTTCATATTTATATATCAATGTATAGACATTAATTTTTATATTTGTGTGTGTGTGTGTGTGTGTGTATTTGATCACCTATGTACACAAACTTTGATATTCTTTCCATATATATGATTTTATATCTTGATTCATCAATATTGGCACATGTGATATATTGGATATGTGATATTAATGTGGATGTGTTATATGTTTTCCATGAATTTGTTTATATTTAATTTTCATGTTTAGTCTCTACTTGATCCATACATCAAATATGATTGATTTTTTAAGATGTTTTGTCATTATATCATGATACTTATATGTTTATGACTAATTATATATGATTATATTGGAGATACATGTCCTAATTATCATAAATGTATCCATTTTATTCAGTTGTTGTTTATATGATGTAAAATGTGATGATGTTTATGATTTTATTTTTTGGACATGAGAATATGTTCAACCATTTCATGAGGGGTTGTTTTTTTTTTTTCACGACATTGATTAATAAATATCCTTAGTACTTAAATGTTTAATTTTTCCAATGGAAATATGCATCATACTATACAAATAAATCATGATAACATTATTTTCCACTTGTGTAGGGACAAGTATAGATACAATTACTTAACAACTCATCATCAAGATATAAAAAACTAGGACCTAAGTGTAAATCATAATGCAATAAATAAAACCTACCAAAAAATAAAAGGATACAAATGCTAAAAAATTAATATCAATATATGAATAATCAAGACCTAAGTGGAAAACATAATCACCTAAAAAAATAAAATAAAATAAAAATCAATATGATTAAAAATAAATAAACAATCAAGCAAAAAAATTAATGAACAAATAATAAGTATAATATAAAATAATAAGCAAACAAGTAATTAGAGTGAGTGTGAAAAAAGATGTTACTCTTGGTGATCTGCCCCCCAGTCTATCAAAATTTAGATAGGATATCATGAAAATTTAGATAAAAAAGGGTGAATATAATAATAAAGAAGGGGTGGTTGAGATGGCTCAAGTTTCCCCATGCAACTAAATGTTGTCTACATAGTCTATGTGGACCATCAACCCAATGTAGTTCTTCTAAGAATGGGAAAGAATAAAATTGATGACAATGATTAGAATGAACTTGATTAAAGAGTAAAATAGGAATGAATCTCAAAATGATGAGGGCATACAATAGTTAGCTTTAAAAATAGCAAGATCATAAAATAGTAAGATTGGGGGAAAGAAAATAGCAATGATATTAGTCAAGATAACCTGAGATACCCCATGTAGCCAAGCATGTGTACATAGTCCATGTGGCCCTCAATCTAATGTAGTTCTCCTAAAAATGGGAGGGAAATTAATGGATAGTGCCATTGACTAAAGTTATCATTATACAATGAAATGAACCCACCCAAGTCCTATAAAAAACCTAAAGGACTGTGGCAATACAAATTTTGTTTGAATGATTAGATGTGATTGAAGGAAATGGATATATCATGGTGTGGGAAAAAGGTTTTCCACCTATGAATTTACTCCATGCTAGCATAATGATGTTTGCACATGATAATAAAATAGTGCCATTTAGAATAAAACTTATAGTGGAAACCACTATCTAATAGAATGAAAAATTGTGGAAAGGTTTTGTGGATTTATATTTATTTTGAGATTTTTTAGGTTTTTGAATGTTTTTGGGGATTTTTGAGTTTTGGAATGTTTTTGGGGTCTATGAAATTTCAAAATGTTTTTTCATATTTTTGGAATAAGATGCAAAAGGGAATATTTAAAAATGTACAATGAACCATATAATAAAGGAAAACCAACCTTGGGTAGGGGTTGAAACAACATTTGAACCAATTGTAATGAGACATTCTCACACAATAGTGAGAGCATGAATTATACAAGGGGAACATGAAATTATTACTATTCGACAATAATAACAAGGTGTGAAATAAATATCCTTCAACTAAAATATAGGATTAAAAATGCATGATACATTATGGGAATGTAGGATTTATTAGAGGGATTTAATAAGTTGTGTTCAATACTACCAAGTAGGGAAACCATGAAAAAACATGATCTTTTTTTGACATTCTTCTTGCAAGGATGTGCTAATGATAAACAAATTTGAACTACTTATAGAACCTTATACTAAGGCTTCTTGTAGTTCTTGTAAGTCGTAATCAAAATTCAATATGGGAAGATGGAGTGAGAGGAAAATAAGGATAGACTCTGAAATGAAAAATGAAAGGAAGGGGAAATAAAACACACAAAGGGAATGACCCTAATTAGTGGCCCTTATATAAAATTATCAAACAAATTAAGCATGAAAATTCTTTAGATGCATAGTTTTGATGGGCTCATCAATCACATATCCTTCTGGTGTATCCAAACTATATGCCTCAAAACCATAGTGTGAAGTGATAATTAAAGGACCCTGTTAAATTAGGCTCAAACTTATCTTTATTTCCATGCTCTAAATTAGTATTCTTTTTATTATATTTTAGAACAAGATCACCCACTTTAATTTCTCTTTGGATAATAAACTTTTTATAACTACAACATAGCCAATTATAATATACCTTGAGATGACTCAATGCAACCAGTTGTTTCTTATCCAAGTGTTCCATTTCTTATAGTTTGGCCACTCTATAATAGTCATCATCATTTATGCCCTATAATGAAAAATTTAAAGAGGGAAACTCGATATCAATTAGTAAAATGGATTTAGAGATAAAAACTAGGTATTAATGGGTTGAACCTGTAGGAGTGTGGAGTTCAGTACAATAGGCCCAAAGGGTAAGAAATAATTGTAAGTGTCAATCTCAGCCAGTTTTGTTAATATTTTTCTTAAGGATTTTGACAATGGTTATATTAGATGTTTTAACTTAGCCATTAACTTGAGGGTACTATGGTGCATACCATCTATTTTTAATATGAAATTTTTCATAGAGGGTCTTTATGTCCTTATTCTTGAATGACTTTACACTATCAGATATAATGGAAGAGATAATGTCATATCAGTAAATGATGTGGTTTAGGATAAATTTAGAAATCTGATTTCCAATTACATAAGCAAGAGGGATTGTATCAACCCTCTTAGTAAATAATTTGGTGGTAACTAAGATATTTTTGTGGCCATGAAAGGAAGTAGTGTTTATTTTACCAATGATATCAAGTCCCCAAGAAGAGAACAACCAAGGATAAGTAATAGAAACACTCTTGAAGGAGCATGGATTAAATCACCATAATTATATCAAGAACAAAATTTATTAACATGATCACATGTATCAACTTCCATTGTGGGCCAACAATACCTTGTTCTAAGGATTTTTTTGTTAAGGACCCTTCTTATTTGGGCCCCATAAATTCTTTCCTACACATCCTTAAGTACCAGTTTGGATTTTCCCAGGTTTAAACATCAAAGAAACATACCATCATAGTATTTATGATAGATCATACTACCAAGTAAAGTGTATCAATATCCATTGTGAATAAATAAATTATGCTAGTTAAATGTTATATTGATAGGAAGAATGAGGTCTTTAGATATAGGCATATATATCTTGATATAAAGGGAAATTGACTCTAGTAATATCACATAAAATTTGAGTGTCTATATGACTGTAAGATACCATAAATAGATTCTTGATGATAAATTAATATTCTCAAACATTTGAATATATCTCTATCATATATCCATCCATGGCATGTGTTGATCTATTGTTGGATCTAGGTATTTGCTCAAAATAAACACATTCGAAGTGTTTTTTGAAATTATAATCCATACCCTTATATGTAAAAATATTATCATATATGTTTTGATATTGATTTTTAACCTTATTGATAATCATCTATGAATCACTGTAGACAACCAACTATTGAATGTTCCATTTTAATATTAGGTTGAACCCTACAACAAGTGTCTCACATTCTAACATATTATTGGTGAACATGAAGGAAAATTGGAATTCCTTGGGAATGAGATATCCCTATAGTGTAATGAAGATAATACCATCTCTTAAACCATTATTCATGAAATAACCATAAAATTATAGATTCCATTGATGTGGTTATTCAATATTGAGCAGTGAAGCATCTAGGAAATGTAAAATACATGTATCTAGTAAAGGTGCATCAACAATTTGATATACAAGGTCTTTCTCGATAATGGATTTATGATTAGTGTATTTAATTTAAAAATCCTTTAGGAGAATTATCCACTTATCCATACAATATATTAATATTATCCTAGAAAGGATACCTTCTTCATAAGATGAGTAAAAGTAAGGAAACATTATCATGATGTGAAATTAAGTGATGAATAGATTAGATCTTACCTTGAAAAATGTGGAGCCATTTAAAATTAGGAGGGGATATTTTAATTATGTCCACCTTGGATAAATACACTTAAATTCCATTATAATAAATAATAAATCCCAATAATTTTCCTAACATGACCCCAAAGATGCATTTATTTAGATTAAGGCACATATTGTATTCACAAAGTCTCTCAAAGATCCTTCGTATAAAATTTTGATGAGTGGCCCATGTTTTTTTAATTTCATAGAATTTCATAAAAATAATATTAAACAATGTCTTACATCTTGAATTAGAAGATGATGTTAATGGCATGTTGGTATGTGGCACCAACATTTTTCAAGCTAAATGGCATGACTTAATAGCATAATGTTTCCTACAGAGTGGTGAACATTATTTTGTGTTGATCCTCTAGTGCAATATTGATTTGATTGTGTCCTAAAAATCCATCCATGTGATATATAATTTCATAACCTAATATTGAATCTACAATAATGTCAATATTTGGTAGTGTAAACTCATCTTTCAGTCATGCTTTGTTGACGTCCCTAGAGTTTGTGAATAAAAAATCCCTTCTAGTTTTTAACTAACTAGAAAAATATTTGATATCCAGTTTGATTAGTCGATTGGGTGAATGAAGCTTGCCCCAAATAAATTTTCTATCTCATTCTTGATTAGGATGGAAATATTCAAATGCATCTTATGTACTTTCTGCTTAATGGGTTTTATATGAAAGTGTAAAATAAGATGTTATATAAATAGATATGGATCCGATCCTTACATATCCACATAATACCATGTAAATATGTCAATAAACTATCAAATAATGACATTGATGAAGTCACACTATTCTAATATGAAGTATGTGCCAAGTTTAATAATTATTGGCTCATTTGCCATGCTAATATTATCCTATGTAGTGTATCCCACTAATAGTGTAGAACCACCTTCTAAGAAAGTAATTGCATAGGGGACTAATATTATTCATTTGACTTTAGACCATTAGGTCCATCTATGTAATTACAATATAAATCATTCATTTTAGGTAGTGGCCAATTGACATATGTTTCTAGAAAGTCTTGAAATAGTTGATCAAATACTCTTTGTTCTTTTGCACTAATATCTTATCCAAAGGTGAGATGAAAACCTATAGGAATCTAAGCTTCCTTATGAGAAAGGTGAAATTTCCCATCCAATGTCACCTGAAATAGGTTTTTACCAAGGCAATTGTCTTTTATTTACTTTTTTCCTGGGCCAAAATCATCTTGAAGAGGTTTTCATTAGAGAACCTCAATGTTTGATTTTCTTTTTCTTTTGTATTTTAAACAAGGAATTTCACATGTTCTCTAAATTGGGTAGCATGATATAATGTGATCTAAAATCCTTGTTTATGATCTCCATTTAGAAATTCATCTTTGAGATCTAGGAATTCTACTAGATATTCTTCATTATAAAAATAATCCAATGGTATAACATGACCTTTTTAATCCCAATTGATTACATCAAGGAAATGGAGGACAATAGGATTTTTATGTTAGTGATATTGAAAATAATATTGGCATATAAAAGGTTTGTGTTGGAAATATCATCGTAGAGACTATAATATGAGTTTTCATCACTATTTGGGTCTTCTTCATTATATGTTATAGTAATGTCACTTTCAAGATCTGAGGGGTCACCTCTAAGTGGTTTATATCCAGTCTATTGATTAATTTTATGGTTGATATAAGAAATGGGATAAATAATACCTTTTGTGGTTGGGCCCTAAACCTTTCCTTTTATAATATTGATGCCCCAAGATTTTGTTAAGAATGGGATACTTGGTGCTCTAGTACCAAGAGGTGAAGTCATAATTATGCAACCATGAATCTTCAAAATTGTCAAGTTGATATTGATCTAGTGAAGTCTTCTTAACAAATATAAGATAACCTTTAGGATGAGATCTAGTATTTTTGCACCATATCATGTTAGGCTTATCATGAAGTTTAGTAGTCTTGGGTATACCATGTGATTTTGGAGACTATGGTAACTTGGCAATGTCGAAGGCATCTTTGATGTTATATGTACCAATACCCATGTCTTCAATAGTGAAGTGAGAAGAAATTTGGGGAAACAAAGTAGAGGAAGTAGATGCTAGATCACTTCAATCAACATAATTAGATTGAGGAGTTTCATTAACTTTGGCATTTTTTTTCATAGGTGCATGATCAATGATAGGAAAACAATTATATTGGCCATAATCATCTTTCAAATGCTTGTAATACTGGTATGGCTGTAAATCACTAGGAATAGTGACCTCTATTCCAGAATGGAGTATTTTTAGGTATTAATGTTGGATGGAATTGCACATATTTCATGGATCCAAGGGTGTCCACAAATTATATTATAATGTAGTTAAATATCATTGATGTGTAAAAGGGTATCATGGGTGATGAACCCAAAAATGACTGGTAAATAAATAGTAATATGTGAGTCTCACTTTGCATTATCATATGCCTTGATTATAATGGTATATAGTTGAAAATAAGCTTAAGTATACCCCAATAGTTTTATCAATTTTAGTGATGTTACATTAAGTCATGAACCATTATCTATAAGAATCCACTTAATATTTTGAAATTTGATGATAGTCAATATAGAGAGGACTATTGTGTAGGGGACCAAGGGATGATATGCCACTCTAGTCAAATGTAAGTTGTTGACCTGGGGATAAGTGCCCGACTACTACTTGAAAGATATTTGGTTTAATGTGTTTGGATAGCTTGTATTGTTGAATAAGGTCATACAATATGGTCTTGTGAACTTATGATCTATGCAAGATATCTAAGATAAAAATTTACATACAAGTCTTATTTAGATGTTCACCAAGATCATACCATTTTTAAATGAAAGGGGGGGATGGCTTGGATTTTAAAGGAAAAGGGCCTTGTATAGGTATATTACTAGATGGAGATTTGGTCTTTAAAGGAAAGGTATTCATAATGGGACTAGTATCAAAATAAAGTGAATGACCTGAAGTGTAGTTTTAGGATGAGAGTTGTGACTATGTAATATTAAGGTGGGGAAAGTTTATTTGATTTAGAAAATGCTGGTATGGGACTTAGAATTGTAACCTATAGTCATTAAGGTACAAAAACATTATATTATGTCAAAACATATGAAAGAGGTGGTCCCAAGATAGAAGGATCAACACTTCAGAATGTGTTAGAAGCTTAATAGGAATTAATCTTGATAGTAGCTACATGGTTATTGTTAATTCAACCTAAAACATTTTTATATTTATACATAACATCATGATAGTTGATTTTTTTGTCTAAGGTACGTTGACCTGGATTATTATTCCATTTTTTTTAGTTATATGCTTAATTTTGAATTGGCCCTTCATTCTAATGTTTATTATTTTATTCATGTTGATTATTAGAGTTGTGTTTTAGAAATGGTTCTTTGAATATATCCATTTTTTGGATGGATGTATAAGAACCAATATCCAACTAAATGCTACCTCACTCTAACAAATCCTAAATGAAAGTGCCTTAATTTCATGCATTTATGAACTCCATGTCCTTTAACATGATGTAAATCATAATAATCACTATCTCTATACGATTGAGGATTTGGTTTATTTTCAAGAAAAGGATTTGGAGTTGGATAGATAATCATGTTATCTATGACTAATTTATATAATACATCCACAATAGGTTCACCATGATCATTGAAGAACATGTTATGGTATTGGTTCCTCTTTAGAGGTGGTCTTTGTAATGTGAAGATTGGAGTACATAGAGAATTTTTGATAGCCAATAGTTCCACCGTATCTAAGTGTCGATATTATTTAACTCCATTTCCTACAACATTTTTTTTGATAATGGATTTGGGTTTCTTTGAAGTTCTAACTTGTGTTTTTGAAGGAGCTTATTTTTCAACATCCTTTTGATAATATATATTGATTAGTTCTTTGCCTATAATTGATTTTAAATATGCATTCCTTTATCTATAATCTCCTCAAATGTGTCTACACAATCAAGTCTCAATTTATGAACCACTTCTAAATATAAGTTGGATGTGAAAATATCAGCCAATTGTTTATCCATTAGATTATGTTGGAAACAACTAGATAAGCCTTTCCATCATTGTAGTTATACTATAAAGCTCTCCCCGTCATTTTTTTATATTGCATAAGTCAACCATGGTCAACTCATGTTCTATATTATATGAGAAATGTTTTACAAATATTTTTGATAGGTAATTAAAAGTGATGATGGATCCTTTAAGTAGGTGTAAGAACCAAAATAAATCTTGTCCACCCAAATTGTGTAGAAATAATTGTAGTAAATAAACATTGTTGTAGGCTACCTATTTGCCATCCACAAAGAACTCTTTCATATTCTCCCTAGGGTCAACCTTTCTTTGTATTTATCAAATTTAGTAGCCTTGAAATGAGGTGTAAATGGGACTTGGAGGATGCTCATATCAAATAGATAAGTAAATATTTCATCAAACTTGTACATTTTGCCCTCAATTCCTACTTGGATCCATAAAACAAGTTATTCATCTTATAAAACTCTTTGAAAAGTGGGAGTATTTAATGATAGATTAAGAGTATGTTATTGATTTTTTAGTGGAGTATTGGATTGGTTATGATAAATGGGATGATTGGGATTAAATAAAGTAGGAATAGGTAGCCTTTGAACATTTTTACTAGGGTTATTCACCCTATAACCAAGATTGTATTATTGATAAGGTACCTATTGCTATTAACTAGTGTTAAGATGTGGATCAGCGACATGCTATTGAGTTTGGGGAATTTTATTTTGATATGGTTGAACTTGTTAATGAAGGACAAAAAATTATTGCAAAGGAATTTGATGTTGGAAAGGAGGAATCTATAATTGATTGGAAGGAAGATTTTATGGTTTAATAGGATCTTATTGAGTATTAATCACAACCCTTAGCCTCAATGGAATATTACAACTTGTTTTTGTGGGTTAGATCTAGTTTACTATAATGGAGGGTTACTGATAACTAGTGGTTGTGGATTGGAAGACATAGGATTGGTATTGTTAGGAACTTGTTGGGAGCTTAAAGAAAATTATTGTGAAGTGGACATAATTTGAGAATTTGAAAGAGCTTGTTACAATATAAAAGAAAGGTTTTGGTAGGTATCCATAACTTTTATTTGCATACTATAATAAAGGACATGTTGAGAGATATAATAACCCTTTGCAGATTTGAGAATACTTATGGTGGTGTGATAGCTTGTATAAATGGGTCCACTAGGGGAGTTTGTTTGATAATTACATAGGAATATAAAGATGAGGGAATATTGTCCAAAGGATCTTTTTTTTATTGCTCAATGGGTGTGCTTTGTTCCAAAAGTGGTGGATTGTTCACATAACTAGTAAATAATGTTAAAACCAAAGAGGAAATAAATTGAATAACCTATTATAATTGAGAAATGATATGTTGGCTATTTGGGATGGGATTTAAAATTTATCCCTTTCCTTTGCTTCAGTATTTTAGAATTTGTCTATAAGCTCACATTAGGGATTTTCCATGTGTGGAAGTTGAATCAATCAATATTTACTCTATTTGAACCTAGCTTCATACTTCTTCAGTTATGATTGGCTTTTCATCATATATAGTTGGATATATGTCTTCCTCTTATCTTACATAATTTTAGAATGAGACAAATGGATCTTAAAACCATTCTCCTTAAAAATTGGTATTATACAATGTACCATTCCTCGTATATCTAGTGAAATATTTCACAACACTCTTCAACAAAGATCTCTCTAATACACCATTACCACAACCATGAGTGCTACAACATACACACATGGAATAAACCAACTAAACAAAACTGATTATTATTCATAAAAATCATATAAAAAATCATGTATAATATAATGTAAATCCATTTTTTAAGTAGGTAAGGAGAATAAGACTCAATCCTAACTAGCCAATGTGGGATAAATCTTCACATAGGATAAAACTAGAAAAAGATGAAAATCCTAAATAGAACCTAGAAAGAATAGAAATATACTCTAACACCCCCCACCCCCAAAAATTGAATCTAAGGGATAAAAATAAAGGATGTAGTGTGAATCCATGTGTCCCTATGGATACCAATCTATCTTATCAGAGTACATGGATGTCAAGTATTTATAACCACCAAGTTGAATTATGAATGTTGCTAAATAAAAGGATCACTAAACATAAACACGACACTCTAGAATAATAGGTATAATTATGAACCTAAGGATGCATTACTTGAACACCCTCTAATAAGATGGTGAGAAATGAGCACAAAGACTAGTAGGGCTACCAAACTAGTGTCACTAGTGGGGATACCATATTGGTGTCACTATAAGAATCACCAACAAGGCCATGGAGTCAAGAAAAAAAATTATCATACGAGTTATAGAAAATAAAATGCATAAATAAGATACCCATGTACAAAGGATGAATCCAAAAAAAAAGTGTAACATATACATATAACTCTCATAAATTAGATAAAAGAGAGAAAATCCATAGGAAAAACTACCCCCCCCCACCAAAAAAAAGAGAGAGAGAAAAAAACAAGAGAGAGCTAGAAATACCCCTAAAGATTATGTTGAAAAAGTCCACACACCAAGTACTCACAAGTCACAAAGGAACTCAATCTGCACAAGTGGTCTAAATCCACTACTCTATCACCAAAACAATTGACACTATGCTTCACCATAATAACTTCACTCAATAAGACTATCCATGATGATGAAATTAAGAAAGAGCACTGCATGTGCATGGAATGTTCAACACCTAAGAAGCAAAAAATACACCCCCCCCATACTATTGATTGGGTGGAATTGATAAAAAAAAAGTCTACACAAGTGGTTCAAATTAACTATTTGAACACTAAACAAGCTAAAAATATATACACTATAGTAGATCCATATCACACTAAAAGAGACTATCAAACTATTAAAGAAGATAAGATGACACTGGGATTCACCAAAATAGCTACACTTCAAGCTATGGGAGACTATCAGCTATCAAAAAAGTGGTGTTAAAAATATAGATAATATCTCTTAAATAGGATGGCTCTAGTGGTGATGGAAGAGACATGCAACTAAATAAGTGAAAAGGTGCTAAAAATAGAGAACACAAATGCATGATGGTAGACAGAGTTGAATCAGTAAACCCCTATGACACTTTATAAATTACTGAGAGTATAATATATCCCATACATAAAATAACACCAAATAAAAATAAGGAAGGCATTGAGATTCACTAGAATAGCTCTAAATGAGGAGACTGATGACCTGTTGAATAAGCCATCATAAATCATGGGAGTTTCTCCAAAAATAAGGGAGAAAAAATGTCTCTATAGAATAAGGAAAGGCATTAAGAAAGAGACCTTGAAGAGACATGACACAAACTACAAGTGTGTAAAAGTAGCAATTCATGTCATGTGTTGATGGAAAAGTGTGACAAATGGCAAAAAAAATCCATCATGTATACAAAAACACACATGAAATGATCAACTACCAAACATGATAGCCTATAATTCAAATCTAAAGGACATTGGACTCAATCAAAAATGTATCAAAGATAGTGTTTGCATGAAGTATAATTCAAAAAGTAGTAGGGCCCATCATACAAACACCCCCTTGAATATGAAACTTTATAACTTTAGTGTTTTTACAATAAAAATAGGACCAATGGAATGGGAATGAAAAATAAAGAACTTTTGATTCAAATTACTGAGCAAAAGTTATGGCATAATCAATTTTTCATCATTAATGACCTATTTTAATTAATTTTTCATAAAAAGTTTAAATGTATGACCAAACAAGGGGTAAGTTAGCCTTCCAACCACTCATTATAATTGAGAAAAGTGTATAATGCAATGATTTATATTTTGAGGTGGAATTGGCCTCCTACCAACCCAAGCCTCAACCTTAGTCTTTGATAAGAAAAAATACAAGGAATATAACCAATGCAATAAAAAAGTCACCTTAAATATGTCATTTATAATAATATCTATCAAATATATTATATTTTTTTAAATAAAAAAAATTAAAATTTTCATTCCCCCATGATTATCTTCCCTCACATGTTTTCCACACATGTTTAATAACCAAAATAATTGTCCCCCACTCGTAAAAAACTCTCCTTTAACCATATGTTACCCACTATCATCAATATGCCTCCATTTTATTGCTAAAAAAACCCCACCAACAAATGTCTAAATCACCCACAATATTCATAAATAATAACCCCACATGGAACTTTATCAAAATTTGTTAATTATTTAATATTAATGAAATGACAAAAAATAAACATCAAACTTTCAAGAGAAAACTGTGAGTTTCACATAAACCACAATTTTATTTTATTTTTAAGGTAGGGGTTTCAAGTAAAAGCAATATAGAGGGGAAAATATCTCAAGGTGGTGAGAACAACAAGAAGACTACAGGCCAAAGCATGGGGAAGACTAGAAAGTTGAGGCAGATTTTAGGTAGAAGCTGAGCCATGGAAAGGTGGAGATAAAGCAAGATTCTTCATACAAGTCAAGTAGATCTAAGTGTAGGATTTTAAGTTGATCAATACTTTTTCAAAATTTTATTATTTTATTAGCAAAAAAACTACCCAATTTCCATGTATAATAAGACTCCCAATGTAGGGTGACTTTTATGGCTCAAAATACCAAAATTTCATACATAACTCCTAGTCATATATCACTTGTGTTTCCATAAGGGAACATCAATCTAGTTGGATAGATTGAGGATGCACAACATGACAAAAATAATGTGCTTGAAGGTGTTTTCATGAAGGAAAATAGGGTAGGTACAAGAGGGGTGGAGGTTGAGTGGTCACATAGAGTATAAACTGCCTATGGTGCCCAACACAAAAAAATCATAAGACATGTAACTATGTCCAAAAATGTTGATGTAATCTTCAAACATAGTCTAATGTAGAATACATAGTGATGTAACCACTTAGAAGATTTGTCTTTGAACTAGACTGAGCTAGATACTCTAAAACCTCTCAAACATTGGTACTGATCTTGTAGTTGTATTCAAATAACCACTAATAAAAGAACAATCTCTATATAATGAAACTAGATGGGAGAATGAAGAGTAGTCCACATAGTGAGGGAGATGAACCCAGATAAAAAAGAAAGATTTTAGATCTTCCAAAATGCAAAAATCACCTCCTCAACTCCTTAGATCTATGAAGTAAACATAAAATAGGTAGATCCACAAAAAAATCCACAAAATACTTTTAAAACCTAGAAAGATTTCAATAAACCCAAAAAACCCATGTTTTTTTAAACAATGTTGTACAGATCAATCTTGGTTTATCAAAAAAATGCAAAAAATGATTTTTTACAAAATTCTTTATTTTCAATGAATTTATAGGCATTCCTAAGGTTTTGATATGTTATGGACTTAATGGCATAGGTTATAAGACCTTAAAATGCACCATAAAATAGGTGACTACAAAAAGTGGCTCAAAAGGCTATGGAAATAACTACAAATGAGTTCAATAAGCAAAATAATGGTGGATTTACAATGAGAGAAACCTAAAACTTATAAATGGATATTGGAGGGTGGCTTTGATACCATGAAATAGTTCACAACACTCTTCAACCAAGATCTCTCCAATACACCATTACCACAACCATGAGTGCTTCAACATATGCACTAAGAATAACACCAATTGTTATTCATGAAAATCATATGAAAAAACATGTATAATATAATGGAGAACCCTTTCTTAAGTTAACAAGGAGAAACAAGAATCAAGACTAACTAGACAATATGGGATAAATCTTCACATAGGATAAAACTATCAAAAGGATGGAAATCCTAGCTGAAATCTAACAAGAATGAGAAATATACTCTTAACATCTAGGCATTATGCAATGGCCTTGTGTCTAGTATTGAATTGGCTTGGGTATGAGCATATGCAACACTTTGAAATTTTGAGAAATAACACAAAGCCAAGTTATAGCTCAAATGTTTGTATTTGAATAGTCTTTGCTAAGTAGAAATGAAATAGTTAAAAGGAGTAAGAATGATTTCTTAAACATCACTTAGCCAAATTTGGACCCTAAATCTCAAAATTATTTTATTTTAACTTAATTCTTTGACATTTAGAATTTATTTGGGTCTATAATTGGCTTTAGTTATCTTTCAAAAGTTGACTTTAGCTGACTTTATAAAGTAGACTTTAGTTAACTCTAAAAAGATAAATTCATTTGACTTTAAAATTTTGACTTTAGTTGACTTTATAAAGTTGACTTCAGTTTACTTTAGAAGGTTAAATTTAGTTGACTTTAGAAATTTTAATTTAGATGACTTAGTTGACATTATAAATTTGACTTCAGTTAACTTTTTAAAATTGACTTCAGTTGAATTTAAAAATTTGGAAATCAAAAATGAAATTATCTTAAAATTTAAAATTATTCTAAATTAGAATTGATTGGATATCGATATTGATTTGGATGTCAATGATATTTTACTTTGGGTTAAAATGAACCTGATTCATAATTTTTTTGAAATGGGTAGTGTAATGGTAAAATAATGTCACAATACCATATAAAATGAGCATCATGACACTTTAAAATTGTGAAAATAAGACTATAAATTGGGTATAATAATGCCTTACTATGTCTAAAATGATCATCCTTTGAACTTAGGATTTTTTGAGTTCATTTGACATGTAAGGTGTGTCACACCACATGAGTATAAGATGAAAAATAATCAATCACACATTTAGAACAAGCCCTATATTTAGTAGGAAGAATGAGTGTCTATCAAAACTATAGTCTAGATGAATACCTCACTTGAAAGTGCTAACATATTGGTTGCACATAATCCTCACTATCAAGTGGTACATCATGAAATCTTATGGATATTGGTTTTAATTCACACTAAATTTTTTTTTGCAGTTGAAGGTCTTAATTTAAAATTTTGACATGGATTTTATAAATGGTCTTCAGTATACCTTGTTGTACTTGTGGCTCAATATCTATTGAAAAAGAGAAAGATTAGGCAATTTATAATATGGTCTATCCCCCTTATGAGCACTTCAACTATAAAGTTTTCATTAAAGTGATACTGATAATTAAAACTCCAAGGGTGATGTTTGATATCTTAAAATCAAGGTTTAACCCTTTACTTTTACAAAATCCTTTATGGGGAATTTCACTACACTTTTATCAAAATTTTCCCTCAATTTATATCACCCATCATATGTATAGGGTTGGTATGTATGTTAGGATATGGAAACCCATATGTTTTACACTAATATATTGTGATAAGGAGATGAAACCCACCCCCCATAGTCAATAAAAAAAATATAATAATAACAATCTATGTTTTTTGGATCACCTAGGTTCCCTAAAGGGGGCAAGGGGAGAGCATAGATAAAATAGACTACAAAAAAGAAACAAAAAATAAACACATAAGCAAACCAAGAAAGAAAGTAAGTTTTATTAGAGTACCAAATATAAGTGTGTGTTCTTTGATTAAGATCTAATATGAAGTGTGAGTTTGAAAATAGGCTTGGTTTGTTAATAAATCCCCTTCTTTGGCTAGAGACACTTAAAAGAAACAAGTTTAAGGTTTGGAATGGGGTCTTTGACAAGCATGGGAAATTGATAGTTTCCTTGTTTAATCCTTAGGTTTTTAACATAGGATTATTTTATCATTTAACAATTCAATCCCATTGATTTACATGGTGATCCAACTGTTATGCAGGAGAAAAAATAGTGAATAAAAAAATTAGTGATTTTGTTAATTAGCAAGGTGATATCACTATTTTACAGGGTGATATCATCATTTTCAATAAATTTTAGAATAATAAAACAATATTTTGACCTTTATTGATCCCACCATTAGATAGATCAATATCATCGTTACATAGGTTGTTATCATTATTCAAGTTTTTATTCTACCATTTTCAATTTTATGGTTTCAAATGCATTTCTATCATTTTGTGTCATTCTTACTGATATGTATAGCTTTATCCCTGATATGTATATCATTATCATCATTTTCTATAAAAATGAGAGACACATAAATAATGGAAAAACATAATATTGTCAATCTAGAAGTTGATATCACTGATTACAAGTGTGAATCTAGCATTACATAGGGTGATCCTACTGATATGGCAGAAGATGAAAAATATAGAAAAATATGAGAAGAAAAGAAAGGAAATTAGTCGTAAAAATTGATCTAAATTCATATCTAGAGGAATTATGATGTTTCAAATAGATTTTAGGGTGTGTCAGTTTCACCAATCATTCCAAATGTAAACTATGATTATAAGAGGGGTTATTTTCTTTGTTAGTCCATTCAAAATAACAAAGTGAATAAACAAGACAACTTAGACATAATCACTTAGATTGGTCAATAAAATAAAGTAAATAACAAATATAAATCACAATCAAAATAATTATACCTTCCTCATGGACTTTTCTTCCAATCCAGGGTTAGGTTTGTTTGTGTCCTAATTATAAAGCTAAGATTATTCAACAATGTCACATGTGTGTTTTGGAAGCATCTCCCCTTGTCTACTTTATGTTTTGATAATTTAATACATGAATAAATATGAACATATTTATTTATTTATGCATATTAATTTTAGTTTGAAAGAGCTTATCTATAATGAAGGGAGAACATTCAATTAATAGACATGGTGAATCATTAAACACTGTCCATATTGATCTCCAAATGTAAGGCTAGGAATGAGTCCTCACCTTCCATTAATGCCAGAGGTTGAATATGTATGGAGGAATGGACTAAAATTTATGAGGCATGCTTCAGCATATTTGATATTTGTAGCATTTATGTTGATATTTTTCCAACTTTGACAATTTAACCCATGATGTCATGATGATTTCACTATTCCAAATATTTACTAAATTTTGAATCTACATAATTTTAATATTATCCAATTCCATGGATTTTTCACTTAGGAAGAAGTTATCTATTTAATTTTATTTGATTAGCTAACTAATCTGAATTAGCCTTTATGCAACATTAAGAGTTGAATCATTAATATGTTTAATTGGTCAAAAATTCCACTTAAAAAATAATAATTTGGCTCAGATTTAATTAGACAAAGATGATAGTTGGTTACAATGTATTTTCCTAATTAAGGATGTGTCATGTCCCCTTTTTAGAGGACATTGACAGACTTCATGATTAGCCTATTATGCGACCTTCATAGGCTACTAGGATGGATAGAGGGTCATAATGGAGATTGGCTTAACTTCAATTTGTAGAATGGTTTCAGTGGGCATTCATTCAGGGTCTTTCAGACATGTTTACTTGATGCTCCTATTATTTAGGGATATTTGACATGCAGCGGAGCACCCTTATCTTGGTATGGTCATGTGTAGAATCACTCCCTGATTCACCAGCTTCGATCGGTTTGAGGATCCAACGTATATTGAGGGAGATATTAATATTTGATTGATTTAATCAAATATTAATTATTTGGTCTAATTTTAAATTAGAAACCCTAATGCTAATTTAAGAAACCCTAATTAGGGCAAGCATATCTTTTGAGGGTATAAGGGTTTCACATGGAGGCCATTATTGATTATGTATGAATTAATTATTGAATTGAAGACAAATTTTGCTAAGGGTTTTCCCTGAGAAGACTGAGCCAAGGCTCCAGGATTCCATTTGCAGTGGAGAACGTCAACTCTTCATTGTGTGTGATTCAGAGGCTATGAAATATCAGCTGATCTATTGCCAAATTGAGAGATAGCTTCATCTAGAAGTTATCATAGAGGTTTCAGGTTTGAGAGATAACTTCACACAGAAGTTTATCACAGAGCTTTCCAAGTATTTTCTTTATTTAGTTTTTGTTTCAATAAATTATACAGAGAGAGATCTGCTGTATTAGATATCATAAATTTCCAGATCAGGGATCAAACAGATAGATTGTGCTAAATTAGCGACCGTACGAGGTCCGTACAGATCCATGCAGATACCAACTTTGGCAGACAGAGATCACCAGTGACTGACATCGGCCGTCTGAGGACCGACATCGGTAGAGAAGGACCTACAAAGACCGACATCGACAGTATATCAACCGACGCTGGCGACTGTGTGTTTGACACAGTAGGCTGAGACTTCCAGATTCATATTTGTTTCCAGATTTGCACAAGATCAGGGTTTTAAAACAGTATTGTAATATTCTTTGAGATGCATGATAGAGATCTATTGTAATAGTCTGAGTAAATAAAAAGAAATTATATTGTGGTAATTTGTTTATTTGGATTAATATTCTGTAAGTTTGTATCTTGTTCAGAGCTTTATGTGTTTATATATTCCCTGTTTGAAAAAGGGTATCATAGTGGTATCAGAGATTTTGTGCAGATAAGAGAGCCCCTAAGTAAGGGACATCACAGTGGTATCAGAGCCAAATTCCTGCCATCCTATTGGGCACATCAGAGCTAATGTTTTGCCATCCTGTTGGGTAGTTTAGGTATCAGTATGGCTATAACAGGTGTCAAAGATTTGGAAGAAAACATGCACAATGCAAAGAAGAAATTAGATAATCCATGTCAGCAAGTAGAGGACATTCTAAAAACTTTGGAGGAGTTGGAAACTTATTTAAGCAAGGTTGATCAGTCAAATTCTTATGAGATGCAAACAACGCTATCTCCAGCGTTTGGTTCATTGGTGAAGCCCCGTTTATTGAGACATCGTGATGAGGTGGTAAGACTTGTAGCTCTCTCTTGCATTAGTGAAATCATGAGGATCATAGCGGGCTTTGATTTTAATGATGATCGGATTATGAGAGAGGTACTTCATGCCATGGTAAAAAGCTTTGAAAAGTTGGATGACATTAGAGACACTCATTTCTCTAAGAGGGCAAGATTACTTGAAATATTTGCAAGGTATGGATTTGAAAACCTTATGATGTTAGTAGGTTGTATTGGTGACATTCGCAGGATGTTTAAAATATTTTGGACTATTTTAGATTATTTTCATTCCAGTGATGTATTAGCATCAATGCACTCTATCATGTTCACAATCTTGTTTGAGGAGGAGGATAAAATTTCTAAACTTTTGGCAGAAGATTTATGGTATGTCTAGACAAAAGGGAAAAATGTCTCACCTAGAGCTTGTATGTGGTTAAAGAGTTTAATTAATAGGCCTAAGGATTGTAGTGCTTTCCCTATGACATGCAACAACTTGCATGATGAGTTTGATAGTCATGCTGATCCAGTATAGGGAGATATTAACACATCTTCAGGTAATGATTTATCTGCATTATCTTCACAGGTAGGAGTAGTTGAGGATGTTGTGGATGAGCTTTGTCTTAAGGTGAGTTTAACTCAGGAGTTAGACAGTGAGGATGAGTCTGATGCTTGCATTCAGAGTGTGGAGGTGTACTCAGATGTTAATACACTGAGTGTTGGTGATGAGTATGTTTCTATAGATGCTTATGAGGAGCATGTGGTTGAGGCTCACACACATATTCAGGACTTGGGAGTACCTGATTCTAAGGATTTTGGGATACCAGTGGAGTCGAGTCTCCAGATTGATTCTTCTCACACATTTGACAGTGTGGTACAGTTGGTTGTGCCACTGTTACAGAGGGATCAGTTATGGGATGGATTAACACCATCTTTTTAGATGGAATTTGCAGTTGCCAATTACACAGCCTACAGTATCGACACATCCAGGGCAGTTGTGATTTCAGAGATTGGTTGAGTTGTGTTCGCCAATTTGATTATGGGTTCCTCTTTATTCTACTACTAATGATATTGCAGGTGTTTGCATTGATTTTCATCAGTGTAGATCATGACTACATTTGGGATCTAGGAGGATCGAGTGGTTCATTGTTCTGAGATTGCTTGGGGATAAGCAATTTTAGGAGGGGCAGATTGTCATGTCCCCTTTTTAGAGGACATTAACAGACTTCATGATTAGCCTATTATGCGACCTTCATAGGCTAATAGGATGGATAGAGGGTCATAATGGAGATTGGCTTAACTTCAATTTGCAGAATGGTTTCAGTGGGCATTCATTCGGGGTCTTTCAGACATGTTTGCTTGATGCTCCTATTATTTAGGGATATTTGACATGCAGCGGAGCACCCTTATCTTGGTATGGTCATGTGCAGAATCACTCCCTAATTCACCAAATTCGATCGGTTTGAGGATCCGACGTATATTGAGGGAGATATTAATATTTGATTGATTTAATCAAATATTAATTATTTGGTCTAATTTTAAATTAGAAACCCTAATGCTAATTTAAGAAACCCTAATTAGGGCAAGCATATCTTTTGAGGGTATAAGGGTTTCACATGGAGGCCATTATTGATTATGTATGAATTAATTATTGAATTGAAGACAAATTTTGCTAAGGGTTTTCCCTAAGAAGACTGAGCCAAGGCTCCAGGATTCCATTTGTAGTGGAGAACATCAACTCTTCATTGTGTACGATTCAGAGGCTGTGAAATATCAGCTGATCTATTGCCAAATTGAGAGATAGCTTCATCCAGAAGTTATCACAAAGGTTTCAGGTTTGAGAGATAACTTCACACAGGAGTTTATCATAGAGCTTTCCAAGTATTTTATTTATTTAGTTTTTGTTTCAATAAATTATATAGAGAGAGATCTGTTGTATTAGATACCATAAATTTCTAGATCAGGGATCAAACAGATAGATTGTGTTAAATTGGCGGTCGTACGAAGTCCATACAGGTCTGTACAGATCCACGCAGATACTGACTTCGGCAGATAGAGATCCCCAGTGACCGACATCGGCCGTTTGAGGACCGACGTCGATAGTATATCGACCAACGCCGGCGACTATGTGTTCGACACAGTAGGCCGAGACTTCCAGATTCATATTTGTTTCTAGATTTGCACAAGATCAGGGTTTTAAAACAGTATTGTAATATTCTTTGAGGTGCATGACAGAGATCTATTGTAATAGTCTGAGTAAATAAAAATAAATTATATTGTGGTAATTTGTTTATTTGGATTAATTTCTGCAAGTTTGTATCTTGTTCAAAGCTTTATGTGTTTATATATTCCCTGTTTGAAAAGGGATATCACAGTGGTATCAGATCTTTTGTGCATATAAGAGAGCCCCTAAGTAAGGGACATCATAGGATGACCCAAAGTGTTTCATAAGATGCAAGTAATGTGTATAAATAAATTAGAGTTTTTCCATTATTTAGGCATAATCCATGCATTATTTCAATAAATGTTTCAATTTTCAATTATGATATGAAGGTGATGAGAACTGAGTGTCTATATCTACTAACATTACCCCATTCTTAGACCTAATAATGTGTGACTAAGGCCTTAGATAAATAAAAATCTATTAAACCTGAAACTTGAACTAAGGCTCAATCTATAAGGACACAAAATAGCCTCAAACTAAGTTATTTATAGAAACAACAAATTTAAACCAAACACTACAACAAGAGCTATCCATAATCATTATTAATTATATTAATCTCTAAACTAATAAATCAGGTACAAGATCACCCTTGTATAAATTTTTTAATAAATTAATATTTTTAAAGTATCAAGATGTGATTTCTAAGCTAGAGGAAAAGTGTTTAAGGCATTTTAATAGTTTTATTGTGAGGAGACTAAATTTTTTTCATAGATTTACAAAATGAATTTAGTGGCTTAAAAGTGCTTTAAAAAATTCCTCACAAGACAAACCTTATAA
The DNA here is from genome assembly GCA_037957365.1 of Torreya grandis. Taxonomy (NCBI): domain Eukaryota; kingdom Viridiplantae; phylum Streptophyta; class Pinopsida; order Cupressales; family Taxaceae; genus Torreya; species Torreya grandis. Next base: position 259,102 of record JARHVA010002910.1, on the reverse strand, counting down.
TTTACCTCACTAAAAATAGAAAAATCCTATAATAAATTTATTTTATTGAATGAATATTAATTTTATGTTATTAAAATTTAGTTACAACTTTTATATTTGAGAAATTCTATTTTCTAGTATTTTACTTATGTCGATTCTAGATCAACTTTGGAGGTGAAAAATGATTGTGTAAATTTATTTCCATAAAATTACATTTGAAATTGGTCAAAATGAATAGTTTATGATGGAGTTAAAAAATCATCTAATTATTGTTTTCATGTTGCACAACCTAAAATAATTAGGTTCAAGTCTAAGACTAGGTGAATCTCCTTTTTAGTTATTTAGTTTTCTTTGTTTCAAGCCTAGTTTTAAAAGGATTGAATAATCATAATAAGTAGCTATAAAATTATTTATTTTATTCAATTAAAATTTAAATGTGGAATCTAATTTTTAGGACTCAGATTTATACTAATACGGTTAATTAATTCATAGCTTGGTCTCCTAACAATTTTTTTCTTTTGTAAAATATACCTCAAAGGGTTCCACTTATCACCAAAGTTGTTTTCTAAGTTTACATATTGGTTTTAGAATATCCTAAAACATACTTGAGCTTCATTTATAATTTTGTAAATTATTTAACATAACCTATTTACATTACTTATTGAATACAATAAATAATATATTTCAATCATCATCACATAAGTGTCATTCATAAAATATTATATAATACTTCTTAACATGCCTTAGTGAAAAGTATTCCTTATAAAAGTGTTTTTCAAAGTTCATTTTTAATTTTGTTCAAGTAATTTAATAAAAATGGGGGAAAATGTGGGATAAGTATATAATAAGTTGTTAATGTATAAACATCATTTTAAAAAGGTTTTCCACTTGATGCAAGTTGTGGTGGGATGAATCTCCACCAATGTATTAAACCAATATCCACCTTTATTTTTAGGTTTAAAAAATATTTCTCTAATTTATTTTCTTTATGGGCAAGATAAAAAATAAAATCTTAGGATTTATTTCATCATTTATCTTTATTTTATTATTTTATGTCCCAAGTTACATGTTTGACTGAGGAACACAAGGAAAAGGCACAAATTATTTTAATCCAAAACCTATTTGGGTATATACACATTATATATACAAAAAATTTGATAGATACTGAGGGTTAAAATGGGTCCCTCACCCATAAAAAGATCAAGATCAATAATTTCATAAAAAAGGAAGAGGTTAGGAGTAATAACTAGACTTTTCCCATAAGAATTATTACACCCAATGAATGGGTAGCCTAAGAGACATCAAGGAACAAAAAACTAAACTAAAAAATCATCTTAGATACAATCAAACACCCAAAATAGTAGGATACAAAAATAATCCAAAACTCACATTCTTTTTAAATTAAGATAGACTGATAAACAAAAAACTAGAATTACTCCAAAGAAAATTTAAATTCCCACTACTATGCCAGATTCATCTTGAGCACCATCTGACCCTGCAAATATCAAACAAGGTGTATACAAGAAATATTTTTAAACTTTATCATTTATTGATTCTTTCTATCTTGTAGTAAATTATCAATGTTTAATCTTTATAAGTGCACACCATAAAAAAACAATGAGAAAGGGGTGGGTAGCCCATTAATGATTCATAAGATTTTAGGTCAACTCTATGATTACCTAAACCCATTACAACTCCTTATCCAACCCACCAAGAAATTTAAATCCTATTTACACATTTACCTAAGAATGTATACTTTAAAATAGCCTCTAAGTAGGAAAAAAACATTTCTTACTAAATTAGCCTAACCAACTTAGTTTTAATCCTAGAGTTAAATTTTTATAACTAGCTAGATCAAATAGGCCAATCTTGTTAGATGAAATTATAAATTAATTAAGGCTTATACATTAATATAAATACAAGGCCCATTTAAATTTAATAGAGAGGAACATTCATTTTCACACCATTACAGTTTATAATTCTACTAAATCTCCATTTGAAGGAACCATTGCTTAGGGTTTACCTTGGAGAGAAGATTACTTATATTTTGGTAAGTATTGGATAAAAATTAGGAACATTTTTAGCTTAATGATGATTTATATAGTGTTATACTTAAAAATTCACAATAACCTCTTATAAGTTACCATTGGCCAAAGGGATATATTAAGACTTGACATGTTCACCCAAGGAAATTATTCTTAACTCTTGTTATTTCATTTGATAGATAGATATTGTATAAATAACATGTGTTGAATGTATAAATCCTTACTTAGATCACATATATTCTTATAATTAGTGTAGATATAGGGTTTTATTTAATTTCCAACTTCCACTTTAGGCAATCTTGGTCCCCATTTTCCCATCATGATCCCTTGATTGTTTGTTTGTTTTTAATTATCCCCTTTGTGCCAAATATTTAGTGAGCACTATATTAGTTTTGTTTTATACACTTACACCTATCTAGGGTTATTTCATAGTGTCATATTCCTAGAGGCTTTAGAACCCACTCCTTTGGTGTTATGTTGTAAGAGATCCCTTGGTTAGGCTTAACATATCTAATTTGGTCATGTTTTTTATATAAACATATATCTCAATGGATGTTAGTTGATTACCTTATTTGATATTGGATTTACTAATTTATATAAGTTATAGATCTATCTTAATTTGTTTCATACAATCTAGTGAACCTAATAAGAATTTAACCCTTACATTTTAAATTTTTCCTTTACAATGAACTAGATCAAAATGGTCAATCTAGTCTTAACTTCTATCTATAGATTCATGATCCATAGTCAACTAGGTCTCACTTTTTGACCTTATTTTATTCTTTATTTACATGTTTCTTTTTCTATGTTTAATTTTTTTTTATTTGTAGTCAACTAGATGGAGTTGGTTTATCTAATCTTTTTATCTTTTTATAAGTCTAGGATTTATAGTCAACAAAATCATTGGTCGATCTAGTTTTGTCTTTTAATTTGTAGGGTTTAGTTTATAATAAACCAAGTCATGCTGGTCAAATTAATAGTTTTTCATTTTTTTACATTTTCATTTATAATCAACAGATGGATTTGACTGATCTAGTTAAATTTATAAAGTTTTACTTTTTAGTTTTCAACAAAATAGATTATGTTGGTCAATTTAGTTTCATTTTACCACTTTTAGTTTATAGTTATCTACATACTAAATTAATTTGGTTGACCTTGTTTAATATTTTTTTATCATGTGTGCCTTTATAGGACTCACCAAGTATAAGAAATATAATCAACAATTATATCATTAGAAATTTTCATGTTCATTCTAAACAATATTCATACTCTCATTTTTGTCAATTTCTTCAATTTGTCATTTCTATATTTCATCAAAATTATTCAACATTGTAATTTTTAGAATGTCTTTACCAGATTTTCAATTCGATAAAACTCTATCACATTGTTAAATAAGTTGAACTAGATGATTTAGTTCCATGTCCTATTATTCCAAACAAACTAAATCAACTTGGCCAATATTGTTTATTTTCAATGTATTTTCTCAATAGACTAGATTAGTGTACCTAACTATGTTTTATGTTTATCAACTAGATTGGTCTAGCTAATCTCATTTTATGTATTTTAATTTTAGAACAAGCAAGAAAATTCACTTTTATTTTTTTATAATTAGTCTCACATTTTATTTAAAAAGAGTTATCTTCCTATTTACATACTTTTTGAACCTATAAATTAGTTTTTGACTATTGATTTTTGCCTTGATTTTTACTTTGCCTTTATTTCCTTAGAAACTATGTACTAATAATCTTAAAACTACTTATCTATTATCATTAAGGGATATGTGATACTCTTTTTACATTACTTGTCTATAATTTACAAATATCAAGGAGTGAGGATTTTTTCCCAATACTCATAACCATGGTATAGAGATAAACATGGTCTTTAGTTTCTATATACCTTACGATATTTTTAAAATGCCTATGTTTTATTTTTGAATTGAACCTTAGTAATATATTCATCCATTTGATCTTGTGGTGAATTGCTTATGGTTAGTGTCAATAGTTTACTTTTATCTTACCCTTGAAACTAGGTTTAGTGGGATATGGGAAAAACACTTCCTCCATAGTTAGCGCTCTAAAACATTGATCTGTCACTGTACAATGGTGAAGTAAGTATCTATGGAAGCATAAAAATCAATAAAAACCTTTTATTATAGATTATTAATATCCTTTTTTAAATAATTATTTACAATCAATGGTTTAAAATTACATTTTATACTTATTGTCTATTATTCTCTATTGTATTGCATATTGTATTAAACAATGTTAAATAATTATGTGTTGTGTGGTAGATAGTTTAGTAATTTGTATGATTTACTACTATTGTAAAAACTACTTAATTCAAATTAATGTTAATGTTTTTTAGATTCAACTAAGTTAACCACCATGACTTAGTATAATTTTATATTTTTATGCCTATACTACTAAGTTTACTAAGTCAACTTGGTAGGCTATCCAAATCTACATTTTCCTACCTGCACAACTAAGTCAATGAACTTGAATTATTAGGCTATTCCACACTCCATCTATTTCTTTCTTTGATAACTAAGTTAAACAGCTTGATTTAGTATATTTTTGGTAGTTTTATATATTTTTTGACATTGCACTACATTGACTTAGTTGAGTTTGTATGCCCTAGATGACTTATTCTTATCTTCAACAAACTTTTCTAGAACTTTATATATTACACTAGATCAGATTAGTTGACTCTGAATGACCTAGCCAAATTAGTCTTATCTTTATTTAAAAAACCCATACTTATTGAAACTATACTAGAATGACCTAGTTGACTCCTTATACCCTAGTTAACTCATTTTCACCTTCAACCACTTTTCTAGCATTCTCAAAATTGTACTAGATCAGCCTGATCGGCTCTATATGCCATGGCTAACTTAGCTACACCTTCAACCATTTTTCCATAATTATCTAAATAATAGTAGAAATACATGATTGACTCTGATGTCTTAGATAATATAGTTAAATTTATTAATTCCTCTTATCAATAGATCAACATGACCAATCCTAGTTATCATAACTAATATAGTTGATTTTATTAGCCTTTTTCCTCTCTCAAACTTATATCTTGTTATTTTTCTTACCAACCTAATTAACATCATGAAATCACCCATTAAGATCTTTGTTGATAGCCTAAACCCATTCCAAGTGTACATGGGGGCTTCCTTCTTTCCTACCTTAGCCACCCAAGAAGATAGTCTCTCATGGCATATTTACTAACATCCCTCTTCTAGGTCAATAAAAAACAACATGGTCCACATCACTCAAGACAATGATGTAAGATCCCCAACCTAATCGATATTATTTATAAAATACCTTATTTTATGATCAGAATAATTTATACCAACATATGGAATCCTCCTATAGGAAACCCTCACATATGAAACCCTCCTCTTACTAATCTTGGGGCTACCCCTCTAACCAACACCAACATTTCACCTTCCACTACTAGAAATCAAAACCCACCTATTGATACAACTCAAATTCTTGTTGAAATGGTTTAACAAATGAATGTTTTGTAAACAACTAAAAACTATCAAATGGTTTAAATTTAAAATCATGTCCTACAAATGTAAAACCAAGCCCCTACTATCATGCCTCCAAATAATTATATTTTGTTCTTCATCCTCTTTGAGCTACTAATGGGAGTATCATTCCTCAACCTATTATGCATAAAAAAATGCTTCAACATATTTAAAATTAACCTTTAGCTCTATTTATCATCTTGATAGATATGTGAAATATCTCTCCAACCATTAACTATGATGGAACTAAATATTTTATTATTTTCCTTAAATCATTAGGCATTATCTATAAATATTGGGTCTAAACTAATGCTTTTGCTACCAATAAAATTCTCTCTTTTCAAAACTTTTATAGGATAGGAATTATAATTTTATAATTAACTTCCCTAGAATTATATATGGAAATTAAATTATTTCATCAATGATTTAGTAAAATAATTACAACAAAATGATCTTCATGAAAATTGTCTAAATCATTTTATCAATGCTAGTAAATTACCTACTGCAACTTCCCATAATTTTATTAAAAGATCGAAGTAACTAGCTCATAAATAAGATCATAACATGAAAAATGAAATTATATTTAAATAATTTATTATTATCTTAAACCCATATTTAATACAAGGTTAGAATATTTTCTCCTCAAACCTTAGAAGAGGCTCTAAGATAAAAGACAAGATCTCCTTACAAATAAATTTCAACCATAACATAATTCAATCAAGGAATCTTTCCAAACTTCAACTAACTTAATCAATAGCAAAAATTCTCAATAAAAATCCTCTCCAATTAAAACAAGACCATTTAAATTGAACACTCAAAATCACCTCCTCCCACCCTTGATAAAGTCAGAACTAAAAAAGAGTTTGTCTCCATCCAAACCTTTAATTTATAACAATACTTCTCCCCCATCATGGTATGATCTATTTTTTTTTTGGTTCCATACTAAAATTGGTAATTATCATGAAACATGTTGTAGGCTTATAAAATTTATGATATAAATTTTTATAGCCTTAGTTCATATCGTTAGCATTTCAGTATATCTACATTCCTTCATATATTAAGTCGTGATTTGCATCATAATATTGTGGATAGGACATGGACATAGTAATAAATATATTTTTGTTTCTATTTCATTTTATCAATTAACCTTTGAGTCTCCTTCAAGTTATTGATTTATCATTTTATAAAACTATTTAATTTTTACTCCTCTTTGGTTTTTCCTTTAGTGAGTTAATGTAATACCTTAGATAGGAATAGACCTTCCTCGAAAAATACCATTACTTTATTCATTTTTAAACCTCTTTGGTTTTCCTTTTGTGATTTTCACTATAAGACCTTAGATATGAGTAGGCCTTCCTCACAAATACTTATTTTTATAAATTATTTTCATTTTAAATATTATTCAAGTGTCTTCCTTGAAAAATAAGCCAATGATTAATAATTATGACTTCATAATCTTAAACATAGTCATATTATTTTGTAGTAAAAACCTTAAACAAACTATTTTCATATCTACATTCATTCACATTATTATTTATGATGGTAATGCATATGTACTTTTAATTGTACCATTTTTAAATACACATTTTTTTGTAATTTTAGGTAAATTAATCATTCCTTTTTCAATTCCATCATCTCCCCTATTACATAGCACTATGGGCATACCAATGTCAGTTTATATATAGAAGTCTTATATAATGTGCAAGTACAAGATTCTTACACATCATGTTCTCTAAGTTCTTTTTCCTAGCCACCAAGTGTAATTTCTCTAGTGATAGTAAATTTTAACACCCATGTTTTGTTTATTGAAGATATAAAATTTAAAATCCAAATCATTCAAACAAAATTTAATGATCAAAATTCAAAATAAACATTTAAAAGTCAAAATCACACTAAAATATGTGATTATTAGGCACATTTATTATACTAGTTGAAGTTAAAACTACAAAATTTTCCTCATGATAGAGATGAGGTCAATTAGGGTGTAGTAGGCTAGTAGACTGGAGTAGGATTCCTCATACTTTTAAAAATATATTTATAGTTCCAACCTACTTTATCACACAAGTACCCAATCTTCATAATAGATCAAAAAATTTGTAAGGGGTATTTATCAATTGGGAACACATTATGGGAAGGTAGGTCCATTTTAAATTTTCTTTCATATATAGCCTTCATGGGATGATGCTTATACTTCACTAGTTAACCTAAACTTTTATGGATAAGGCAAGTTATCTAGAGTCCTTAATGTCAAATTAATGTTTGTCTTGCTAGTTTTATTTTAGTGTCTTATTTATAAAAAAATATTATCCCCTTTTATGATACCTTATTTTACCCTACCACCCATTTCATATCACCCATTGATAGTTAAGTTTTTTCTAAATCTTTTCCTAGATTCTCTATTCCTTATTCTACATATCTTTTGGACATGCTTTGAATAAGATTTTTTATTACATATACTATTAGAATAGAATTTTACACTTTGAGTGGTTATGGAATACTTTATTAATAATTTCCTTATCCTTCTCAAATTTTCCTTAGTTATGGTTCAAACTCTAAATTTATTTTTCACCCTTTATACATATTTTTTTGTTCCATTTCTCTCACAATTATGTTATTTTTCCATACTTGTTTGAGTATGGATTGTTACTTCTCTTACACTAATGTTGGTTCCATTACTTTAGTTTCATGTGCCCTTGGTTTGAATTGGTTTTTTACTTTTATTTTTTAGCGTTCATCTGTTGGTTTTGTCAATCATTTAGTAGCCTTGTATTTTTAGTTACTCAACTTACTCTCATTTTATCTATTTTCCTTGGTCTTTTAATTCTAATTTACAATTTGTCATCATATCTTACCAATTTTCCATGTGAATTATTTAGTTATGTAAGTTTTCATTTAATTAAATTTTCTTACGACTATTTTTTTAATCTCTTTAGACTTGTATCTTTAGGGTTTTCTTGAAGTAGTTAAATTTTTCCTCCATGATCAATACTATAAATACAATATAAAAACATTTAATGATATATATATATATATATATATATATATATATATATATATATATGACACTTTAAATTATTTCCAATAAATCAATTTGATTTAATTTAATTTTTGATGTATACTACAATTGATTAGCTCAACATTTTGTGTTGTTATGTTCTTTCTTGAAGCACCATCCCATGTTACACTTATGTGACACATGATGAAATTTGAGTGGGGCATATGTATATATGTAATATTTTCAATATTTATCATTTACTAATAATTTATCTCTTGATAAAAGGTGCCAAATTTTTATCTCTCTAAGTGTATGGATTAAAGGGTACATCAGGAAAAGGGTGGGCAGACCATTGGTGCTTCTCAAGATTGTTGGTCAACTCTATCATTACCTAAACCCATTATAAATCACACTTATCCAAATACCTAATAAATCCAAAGCCTATTTACAAATTTCCCTAAAAATGTATTCTTTCAAATAAACCCTAACTAAGAAGACACATTCTTTTCTTACTAAGTCAACTAAGGCAATCCTATTATAAAAAT